>CAUYQG010246860.1:0-10420 GCA_963574415.1 Tarsius wallacei | reverse complement strand
GCTCTTCCGAATTGGGGGCGTTTGTCCCAGACACCGGGGACTCTTACAACTGTGTAGCAAGGAGGCGGTTTTAATCGCAGCACGTAAGGAGGCCGAGGTAGGAGGATTTCTGGAGGCCAAGAGTTTGAGACAAGTCTGGGCGACCTAAGGAGTTCTTGTGTCTATAAATAAAACTACAAAATTGCCGGGCGCGGTGGTGGCTCGCGCCTGTCATCCCAGCACTTTGCGAGGCGGAGGTGGGAGGATCGCTTGAGCCCAGTTGTTTGAGACCAGCCTGGGCAACATGGGGAGACCTTATTTCTACCGAAAAAAAAAAAAGAAAAATTAGCCCAGCGTGATGGTGCCAACTCTCGTCCCAGCTTCTGGGAGGCTGTGGCTGAAGGTTCGTCTGAACCTAGGAGGTTGAGGCTGTGGTGAGCGATATTAGTGCCACTGCACTCCTGCTTGGGTGTCTGAGTGGGTCTCTGACTTAAAAACAAAACAAAACCCCCAAAAAAAACCAACAAAAAAACAGGTGCATTTGAAAGCCAATGGTGAGTTGTAAATCAGAACAGAGGAGGCAATTCTTCAGTAGGTGATTTGAGTTAAACAGAAGATTTGTTGATCAAGAGGCTCTTCGTGGACCTTTCTGGACTGTATCCTTTAGGGAAGTGTTAAATGTCCCAGGCAGGAATGTGCACAGTTGCTGTGTTTTGCTTTATGCCTGCAGATGTTGTAGATGTAATAGTGGGATTTCCCTTTATAAAGCAGGACTGGCGGTGCCCAGTTTTTTCAGGGTGGTCTGATTTTATTCTCCTAGCTGATTTTAGTATGTGTCAGCCAGGGTCAAGGATCGCTGAGTTAGAAAAAGAGCAATTTTGATCCATTCGTCATGAATGCCAGCAAATGCAAATGAAAATTTGTTATATGGCTCAGTTTACTCACATGGCTTAACTGGGTCATTTTGGATGGGGTTAGAATGTGTGCTGTGACTACTCAGTCACAAGAACTCTTCCTTGGCATGATGACTCGTATTACCGCCATTTTTCTTTTCTGGAGGTCTTAAACATGTTGACAATTTATGTTTAAAAATGGATGTGTCCCATTGGACCTTATCCCAAAGGTAAATCACAAATGGAAATAGGCACTAGGCCAGATTTCTCCATTGGTGACTGTTTTTGGACTTTGCGTGGGGAGGAATCTCCAAATGTGTTACCAACGGGAGTTGGTATTCAGATATTCAGAGTTAGGTGGTTAGGTGGTTAGGATGACCCTCGGGGGGTGGAAACTCCTCAGTTCCTGGCTTGGTGAACTGTGTGTTTGTAAAATGTGCTGTGTGTGCACACGCCTTTCTGTAAAGTCATCTAGAATAAATCTGACCCCACAAATGTTGAAAACCCCTGGACTAGAGTGAGACTCCAACTCAATAAATAAATAAATAGGGAGGGAGGAAACCCCTGGACAAAAATTAGTGGCCAGTTGAATGGTCTTGACTCTCATCCTTTCCCGTGATTTTATTAACATGTCAAATATCTCTACTGGTAAATGTCAAGCTTCTTTATGAGAAACTGAAATTATGTTGGAAGTAATTTGTACCTTAACTCTGTTTCAGAAACATACAGCGTTTGCTACTTTCCCTAATGAAAAAGCAGCTATAAAGGTATGAGTTTTCTTTACTGTTATCGTTATCAACAGTAGCCTTTTATCCAGTCTTGGTGCAAAAAAGGGAAGTAATGTTCAGCTGTGGTTTTGTGAAGCAGAAGGGTTTGTATTCCAAGAATTTAGCCAATGGGCTACGTTTTATTTGTCAGTTGGCAAATCTCGCCAATGTATAGGTTTTGGGACATATTAATAGTAGATTAATTGTGAAGCAAAGTTAACTGCATGTGTAATTAAAAATAGCAAATTCTAAGTGATATAA
Source organism: Tarsius wallacei (assembly GCA_963574415.1). NCBI lineage: Eukaryota > Metazoa > Chordata > Mammalia > Primates > Tarsiidae > Tarsius > Tarsius wallacei. The sequence continues at coordinate 8,520 of CAUYQG010246860.1, read as the reverse complement.
AGATTGGTGTCTCCGTAAGTGTTATAAGGCAAGATGTTTTAAGTCTCAAAAGGGGAGCACATATTTTTTTTAAATGCCAGGGAATCGTTCACAAAAGAGGTGACCTTTGAGTAAGACATCTAATGATTAATTGGATTATCCGTAGAAAACAAGGGGAGAAAGGCCTTCTAGGTTTGGGGGACACAGAATAAAGCTATGAGGCTTGGAAGTTGTAAGTGGGGAGAGCTAAGGTTTGAGATGGAAGTGGGACTTACCAGATGTGTGGGAGAGAGATGCTGAATTTGATATAGTAGGTGGGTATTTGGTCCTTTTGAGCTGACTTGTAGTAGATGATGATACCTGTGAAAGGTATCTGGTAGGGTTTTTATCATGGATAAGATGGATGTGGAGAAGTACAAGCTGTTAGAACAGCCAAGGTGAAAATGAGTGTCTGAGAAAGGCAGAAGGTAGACAAAGCGGAATAGAGGGTTCGGGGTCTGACTTATATTTCAGAGCACTGCTCTGGCTGTTGTGTGAGAATAGACTGAAAGAGGGGATGAATAGAAACAGGGACGTATGCTAAAGTATTTTAGTGGTGATTGGTGGTTCCTTGGCCATTGTGGTAGAAGGGGAGGTGAGAAGCAGTGGCTAGACTCTGGATATATTTCTAGATAGAAGAAAATAGGAGTTCTTGATGACTTAGATGTGGAATGTGGGAAAGAAACATTAAGGAGAATTTTAGGATCGTTGACTTGAATAACTGGAAGAATGGAGTTGCCACCAGCTGACATGGAGAAGGCCCCTGGTGGAGCATTTGAGGATGGGGGAGGGATGCGTGGTAACTTCTGAAATGCTGAATGTGAAGTGTGTTAGATACTGAGGGGAGCTGTTCATTTTGGATATGTGCTCCTGGACTTCAAGACAGAAGTCTGGCTAAGGTTATTAATTGGTGAATCATCAGCATAAGGTGGTATTTAAATTTAGGATGCTGGATTAAGGCACCAAAAGGATGTGTTTAGACTGAGAGGAAAACCTAGGTAGAGCTCTGGAGCCTCCAGCTGATAGTGCAAGAGGGAGAAGCCAAAGAGATTGAGGAATGGAAAATCAGTCATCTAGGAAGAAAACTATAAAGTGTGGTGTCCTGAAGCCAAGTGAGTGGCGTGTATCGGTGAGGGATGATCAACTATGTTAAAAGCAGTAAATTGATGCCTAAAAGTTGTCTTGAGCTTGGCAATGTGGGATTGTTGTCTATGATAGGCAGTGTTAGTGGACTGACCGAAGCAGGAGCCTCACTGGAAGAGGTGCGAGACTGATGGGAGGAGAGGAATTGAGAAAGGGTTTTACTGTAAGAGTAATAATAAAACATATTTAGATGAGAGAAGTAGGAGCATGTTTTTATACTGATGTGGATAATCCAGAAGAGCACAGAAAACTAACAATGGAGATAAGAGCTCCCTCTGCATACATCAGAAAGGCCCTTGAGTAGTGGCTAGGGGGAGAGATTAGTGTGCAAGTCAAGCGACTGGATTTGGGTACAGATGTGGATAGCAGGGGACAGCAGTTTAAATGTGGAACATGTGGCTGCAGATGCTGCTGGAGGAAGGATTACATGAGAGTCTGAGATTCTCATCTTGTCATGTCCATTGTCTCAGCAGGAAACAAGGTGCAAGGATAAAGTAAGTGGAGAGGAACTGAAGCTAAGGAGTTAGGAGAGAGTACAAAGTATTCTACTAGATATTGGGGGAAAACTGAGAGTTTAGTACATGATTGTGTGGCCTCGTTCAGACCACCCTGAGATTTGTAGATGTGGCGATACCAGGCAGATTTGTCATGTTGATTTTCTAGCTATTTTTAGCTCCCTGAATATAAGCAGAGTTGGCAGAGCTGAATTTAGCTGTATTTTTGTGCTGCTGTTATAGGAAGCAGTCCTTTAATAAGTAATAAAGTTTTGGTAGCCTGAGATGAAAAATAAGTAAGAAATAGCTAAGAAAATGTTACATCATTAACAAAAAAAGTATAGGTTATTTTATATATGGTCTCTAACAAATCATTTTTGGCACAGTTATGAAATGTTTACTCTTGTTCTTTTAACTGAAGGCATTGACAAGACTCCATCAGCTGAAACTTTTAGGTCATACTTTAGTTGTTGAATTTGCAAAAGAGCAAGATCGGGTTCATTCCCCATGTCCTACTTCAGGCTCCGAAAAAAAGAAAAGGTATGTAGATAGTAGGTTTACTAGCTTTTAAAAATCATTTGTAAAGTTGTTGGATTATTTTCAGATTAGCAAGTAAATAATTTGAAATAGCAAAGAGATATTTCTCTATTAAGTCTGTCACTAAAACAGTACCTTTGTTTTTGCTCCTAATTGTGCATTAGGAACCAGAGTGTTGACTTAATATTAGGGGTTAATCAGTGTAAAGTAAAGTGGGTAGGGTGGAGCTGTCAGTAGTTTAAAACCTGTGTATTAGAGACAGCACAGAGTTTTGAAATCAGACTGATCTTTGGTTCCTGATGCAGACTCGTGATAGTTGTCCATTCACAAATTTGCTTTACACTAGGTTCTGAGTGTGATTGTATCATCTGGGACTTGATTGAAATACAAAATCTTGAATCTTAGCCCCGTCTTACTGAATCAGAATCTTAAAAGGCGAGGTTGGGGAGTTGGGGGGATGTTCTAGAAGTCTATGAATTTTAATAAACCCTCCAAGTGATTGTGATGTACATTGAAGAATTTTGAGTGTACTATTTTATACCATGTAAACTCCAGTTTTCTTTTTGATCAGTGAGAATTATACCATCTTCATAGACTCGCTGTGAAAATTAAATGAAAATATGGCATGTTCAATATAATAATAATAATACAAAAGGGATTCAGTAACTGTTCATTTTAGTCCCATTCCTTTTTATTGGTGTTTGCTTGAGAAATACCTGAATTTTTTTTTTAATTTTACAGTTTTTACAATGCCATGTTTGAAAATGAAAAGAGTTTATCTTTCTGTGTGTAATTTTTATTCTTTGGAAAGATAAGACCAACTTTGATTCTGTATATTCTAGGTCTGATGACCCTGTGGAAGAGGATAAAGAAAAGAAAGAACTTGGTTGTGTAACAATAGAAAATGGAATTGCACCAAACCATGGGTGAGCATTTTGTGTTTTTGTTGTTATTTTGCTCTTATTCTATGTATATCTATTACAAATAAGATGATTTTAAAAATATGGATATTTTAATATATGTCGTATATTTTTAATATTTTGAATGGACATTCTGAGCCATTAGTTTTTCACTGAATTCAAAGAAAGCATCTGTTAAAATGCTTGGGGGTGTAAGGTGAGCTCTGATAAGAAATACAGTACCTCAATATTCTTGAATGCAATCAGAAGAAAAGTTTCATTTTAAATGTATTTTCTTTATATATTTTAGAAACAAGGTAAAACTAATAGTACTATATCATTTGAGCAATTTTGTATGTAATCATTTTACCTAAAATGAGTTATTGGTATGAAATTATTAAAACATTATAATCATTTTAAATGTGTGTGTGTGTGTTTTTTTTTAAGGCTGACTTTTCCTCTAAATTCATGCCTCAAGTATATGTACCCACCACCTTCCAGCACAATCCTAGCAAATATAGTAAATGCTTTAGCAAGTGTGCCTAGGTTCTATGTACAGGTAAGTAGAATAAAACTTCCGTCAGAGCACTTGTTTGTATAACTCAGTACTTTATTTTCCATGCTGATTCTCATACTAACTTATTTGTATTATTAACTTAGTATTTGATTAATTCCAGGCAGGCAATGATATGTAGTATTTTTAAGATAATGAAAAAATAATACTTTCAAGTAAAGGCTTTTACAAGCTGCAGTATACACGGATACTAAGAAACAACTAATTCGGGAAATGCAATTTCTGGTAATTCTTGGTTACTCTAGAATACACTTTGAGCATAGAGAGTCTTATAAAGTAATGACATAGTGAACCCCTCAGCAAATGCTTAAAAATATTGTTAATAATAAGGTAACTGAAGTAAAAAATATAGGTGATGTTTATCTTCTTTTTTGAGTTCTTCTGTGTTTTATAAATTCACAATAATCAGGGGAAAAGATAAAAAACATTTTAGTATGTTTTATATTGTGAGATCATTACATTCTTAGTGATGGGAATAATTGTATTTGTACACTGGACAAACATTTAGGAAGGTTAATCTGAGACACACCAGTGCCTTGTTTTAACTTATCCTGGGATTAAAAAGGCAAGGGATGTGTCTTCCCTTACACTAAATTAGTCAATAGTGTTATTGCAAAGATTTTCAGTATGTAGGATACAAGATGTGGGTTGAATCGTCTTATACTATATGATTTTAAATGTTTTACCATTTTAAGGTACTTCATCTTATGAATAAAATGAATTTGCCCACACCTTTTGGACCGATTACTGCACGACCTCCCATGGTAAGAAAGGTCTTAGAAATTTTCAAGTGTCAGAATTTCTTCTCCTGAGTGGGATTATTGAGGCTAAATTATACAAGTGTTGTTGCAACCTCTGATGTACATTACAATAAGGAACAAATATAAAATAATGTGATGATAATAGTTAAGCTGAGGACTGAGAGTTGGGGAAAGCCAAGGTAGGAATAAAATGCTTCTGGTAATAGTGGCTGTTGTTTCTTTCAGTGTTGTTGAGCTCTTTGACCCAAAACATTGTGCTATCCTATAAGATAATTACACTTATCTAAGTTATCTAAAAATTCCATTTTCCTAGTTTTATTGAAAAATAGAGCTTCATTTGCAAAAGACGATATAAGTTGCAAATATTTTTATTAAAATTTACTATGCGTATCTGTCAATAACTTAGACAATAGGCTATGCCAGCTTTTCAATAATTTTAGTTTTTATTTGCCCTTAATGCATTTATAAGTAATAGCAATGCAAAATTATTTTGAGTGTAAAAGAGAATTTGCTTTGGGGCTGGCTGTTTTTCTAAATATATGTACTGTTAACTTCATAATTTTCCCTGTAACTCCATCACATACTCAATGCTTGGTATATTATGGGGGTATTTATTAAGGTTATGCTTGCTGCTGTTAACAAACAAAACTTAAATTCATATTCATTTAATACAATAATAACTATTTTTTGGTCACATCAAGTTCATTCCAGAAGTTGGACTAAATGATATTCTCTACCATGCCACTTAAAAAACTTGAGTTGTTTGATCATATGCCTTCCCGGGTTGATGGGTATGTTGCTACACAGGCTGCAGATCAGGAAGAAAAGAGAGAAATCTATGTGGTTTTCCTCTGCTCCCATTCCATTTGCTAGAACATAGTTACACAGTGAAATGGAGGTTTAGAGACTTAGCCCAGCTGGATGCCAGGGAAGGAGAAATATGTTGTGAGCAGCTAGGGTCTGCCACATAGGTGCTTCCGGAGGACATATAGATGTGTAAAACAAATCACGAGGCAGAGGGAAGTGAGTCAAGTATTGGACTGGAAATGGTTTGTCTATTCTGTAAATATCATCGGTTGCCATCATACTTTTGTTATTTTAATTAGTATGAAGACTATATGCTATTGCATGCACCTCTTCCACCCACATCTCCTCAGCCACCAGAGGACCCCCCTTTGCCAGATGGGGATGAGGAATTATCTAGTAAAGAATCTGAATATGAAAGCAGTGATGACGAAGACCGACAGAGGTTTGTAATGTGACATATTTGTTTAGATTCCAAGAAATATAAAATTTGGGAAAAAGACTTGCTCTCCATAAATGTTGTGTGTAATTCTTCATAATCTGAGGCCATTAGAATTTGTTCGTCCCAGTTCCCCAACTTCTTAAGCTTAGATAGTAGCTGTAGATTAAGACCTGAGACTAGATTCAAGACCAAAAGGAAAAAGTTTGGATTATGTGTAATTTTTTAAATTGGTGATTATAGTATTATAAAGTACAATCAAGCCTCATTATTTGTGGATTTATATTTGCTAATTTGTCTACTTGCCAAATAGGTAACTCCATAATCAATACTTACAGTGCTTTTTTAGTCATTTGTGGACACGAACATGTGCAGTTTGATGACAAATTTAAGTCAGCTGACACACAGGTTCCCAGATAGGGTTGACTAGTGATCCTGTGCCTTCTTGTTTCAACTCTCATACTACAAACAAGTATCCTTTTCACGGTTTATGTAGCACCATCTTGTTCACATTTTTGAGTTTTTTGTGGATGATTCTGCTGTTTTCAATAGCCACAAGCACAATATTAAAGAGGTGTCCAGTGTTCTGAGCTCAGGAAGGCTGTGATGTGCCCTTTGAAGAAACACAGTTGTGGTTGAGTTCAGTGTTATTTAATCATTGATGTACATTAAATAAGGTGTCCTTAAACATAAGCACTCATACGACTAGGTAATGTGTTGATCAGGTGACATAACATTTTAAGCAGAGGCATCCAGGAACCCACCCCTCAGTGTTGGCAGTGACCTTGTAGGACATAACTGTTGCGCATGGTAGGCACTGGTCATGATCGTGTTTGGACAGTTTGTTCCCCTAGACTTTCTTTACCTCAGCATGATTTCTAGAGCAATTCTGTAGGATTTTACACAAAACTATTCACAGTAACTATTGCAGATAAATTCTTTCTATTGATATTTTTTGACAGTTTACATATATTTTATTTAAAGATTCTAAGAGTAGTAAATTGTTAGTAATGTTCAGGTATATAATCCCCACCCTAGCTTAGAACAGGAATTGCCAAACAGCTTCTTTAAAGGTCCAAAGAATAAATATTTTTGACTATATGAGCTAGATGGTCCCTGTCGTAGCTACTCAGTTCTCTTGTAAAACCTTGGTGAGTGACTATGGCCTTGTTCTAACAAAATCTTATTCACAAAAATAGGCAGCTAGCTGGATTTGGTTTTCGGGCTGTGGTTTGCCAAGCCCTCACCAACAAGACTTACGGGCAAATGATGGAACTAGGCACAGAAGAAGCCAGATTTGGAGTCTTGACATGAGTCAGAACTCAAGCAGAGACTCTGGGCAACATATATGGTACTAATCATCAGCAGCAAAGTTGACTATTATTGAGTCAATATCCCTCGAAGTAGTAGGTTAGCATACAGCGTATTCTCTTTCTAAGGAAAGTTAGAATCAAAGTGTAGGTGGGGCTGAAACTACAAAATGGAAGTGAACAGAGACATTTAGGGAAGCTGGCAGTTCTGACAGATGGTAACTTTAACATGTTGCTAAATAAAGAATAGTGTAGAGTATTCCACTGGCTTAATTACCTAACCTCTGTGAACTTCACTTTCTTTATGAAAATAATTATAGTATAATTAGAAATGCTATATGTAGACTAGCCAGACCACATTTTTGTTTTTGTTTTGTTTACCTATGTTTTCCTTAAGGACTGTAGTGTTGAATTCTGCCAACAATTCATCTCAAGTTATGAACAAGAACATAGCCTTTGCATGTACCAGCCACTGGTTTCATGCTTCTTTGTTATCTTCTGGACAAGTAACAAAACCTTTTAAAAAATGGTACATGTTGAGTATCTCTAATCTGAAAATCCGAAGTCCAGAAATGTTCCAAAATCTGAAACTTTTGGAGAACTGACACAACACTACACAGGTGGCTAAGATAGTAACATCTTTGCTTTCTGAAACAAACTTTGTTTTATGCACAAAATTATTAAAATACTGTATAAAATTATGTTCAAGCAACGTGTATAAATTATACATGAAACACAATTGCCATATTTAGACTTGGGTCCCATTCCCAAGATACCTTATGTATATGAAAATATTCCAAAATCGAAGAAAAGTCCCAAATCTGAAACATTTCTTATCCCAAGTATTTTGGATAAGGAGTACTCAACTTGTACTATTAACTTATTTAGCAAATATGTATTGTCTACCTAATATAGGTCTATACATAGATTGTATTATTGTATCTTGTTTAACTGTTTGGCTTGAAGTCCAGCAGTTTTATTTGGACAACTGATAATGTTTATAATAAAACATTTTTAAAAGTTGATAAATTATTCTTAATTTCAAAGTAAGATGAAAGTTGAGCAAGGCAATATTGATCTTTTGTCAGATTATGTCTTTGATGGCTTACAAGTTATACTTATTCCATGTAAGTAAATTCCATGTAAGATAAGTAAATCATTTATAGTTTATACACCAAAATACAAATTCAGGCTTAACAGAAACAGTGATAAATAGCTATGCTTCTAAATAAGGAAATCCTATTGACTGTTTCTCTTTTCAACATAGAATGAACAAACTAATGGAGCTAGCAAATCTGCAGCCCAAAAGACCAAAAGCAGTAAAGCTGCGCCACGTGAGAAAAAGGCGAAAAATAAAGGATATGTTGAATACACCACCTGCTTCACACAGGTACTTTGATTTAGAATTATGAAGCGAGGATTGTCTGTATGTACTTTATTTGCTTAACTCACATCATTCCTCAGTTGCTCTTTTGTTTCCTACCAGTCTACTTGGTTCACCATTAACTTCCTATTTGCCAAATTTACACATATTCATAATT
>CAUYQG010246859.1:0-13788 GCA_963574415.1 Tarsius wallacei | reverse complement strand
AGCCTGTAATCCCAGCACTTTGGGAGGCTGAGGTGAGTGGATTGCCTGAGCCCGCAGGTTCGAGACCCGCCTGGGCAACTTGGCGAGACCTCATCTCTACAATAAAATCAAAAATTAGCTGGGCGTGGTAGCGCACGCCTGTAGTTCCAGCAACTTGGAAGGCTGAGGTGGAAGGATCGCTGGAGCCCGGCAGGTCAAGGCTGTGGTGACCGGGAGCATGCCACTGCACTCCAGTCTGGGTGGCAGAGTGAGACTCCAACTCAAAAAAAAAAAAAGAAAGTTGGACTTTCAGACAGGCTCAATATAGATGTAGCTTTGTGATACCCAGAGCCTAATTTATTATCAAGTGTATAGCCATTTAACTGATGGCTTGAAAATTAGAAAATAATATAATTCAAGCACTAGACCCTGAGCTACTTGAACATCCCTTTCTTTAGCTTCTGTGGTTGTTTAGGTGCCAACCACAGGAAGGGGGCCTGTCTTACCATCAGGTTGTGAAACTAATCCCCTGATGTCTGCATTTCAAGGCTTGCATCTCAGCTACTGTCTGCAGTCTTTATGCAGCCTCACCAAGCTGAGAAGTTAACCCTCAATATTTCTTGTTAAATAACTCTCAGTATTGTTTGGGATGGATTAATCAATTTATTAGTAGGTAAGCATATTTTTAGAATTCTGTATTGAAATTTATTTATATAAATGACTCAAATCCAAGTATTAATATTTTTATGTTAGGGAATATATACTTTTAATGTTTAAGAGGATTTGGCCTTTTAGAATAATAGATCGGTTTGTGATTCTTAACATAGGTAATTGAATAATTGATCAGACTTAGGATTTTGAGTTAGAACTCTAAGTTTGAAAACAACATTGAAATATATTAGAGTGCCCAAGAATAATCATATTTGAATATTTAATTATAATGATTACCTACATTCTTTGCAAGAGTTTGTTTTTCAGTCAAATAGAGCAGTTGGCCCTCTGTTTTCACATCTCTGGGTTCCGCATCTGTGGATTCAACAACCGCTGATTGAAAATATTGGTGAAAAAAAAGGATGGTTGCATCTGTACTGAACATGTACAGACTTTGTTTCCTTGTCATTATGTCCTAAATAATATAGTATAAAAGCTATTGACATAGCATTTATATTATATTAGGAGTATAAGTAATCTAGAGATACTTTAAAGTATATGGGAGGATATGCATAGGTTATATGCAAATACTATATACACCATTTTATGTAAGTAACTTGGGCATCCTGGATTTTGTTGTGTGTGGATGTCCTGGAATTAGTATCCCACTGATACCAAGGGATGACTGTACTTGAAAATGGGCTATATTAAGTTTATAAATGTAACAGGGTATTTAAGTTATAATAGCCTCTCTTTAAAAGTGATATAAATAGAATAAGAAGACTATACTTAAAATCTTAAGAGAGATGTAGAGTTTTGAATTTTAAAATATATTAAAAGGATAAATACACTAAAGAATGCCTGAATAGTCCTTTCTGTGTATGTACTCTAGGACATTAAAAAGAAAAACATCATACTGAAGTGTTCAGTGTGAGTAATCAGAGTAGCTGTACTGTGCTGATGGAATTCTAGACACAGCAAAGAAATGTGACATTTTAGTTAGATTGCACAGTTTGCAGTTACCTAGAGAAAACTATGTTTCCTTTTGAAATATTGAAAATCATTTATGAATCTCCACACCTATCTTCTAGGACCATGATTTGTCACCTATTTACACCAGATACCTCTATTATGTATAGAATTAATGTCTTAGTTGGGTGTTAATTGAAATTTTATATTTAAGAGACTGAGTGTTCTCATTTTAATCACAAGAAGAGGAGTGAAGTCCTCAAAGATGCTGCTCTGAGGAACAGTAAATTGATCTCAACATAAAATGGAGTGAGTGGCTGCTCTTTAGGACTGACCTCTGAGGTAATGTCTCAGAACTGAGTTTTCAATAAAATAGATAAAGAATTTTTATTAAGTTTCCTGAGCCGGAAACACATCCATCCTCTCATTTTGCTGGACAATGTGTTTACCATTAAGGCCTTGCCCGTCTCAGTGGAGCTCAAGGCAGTGTGGATGGCATGCAACCCTGCCTGGGGCGTGGGGAAGAGAGTTAGGCTTGACTGAATCCCAGTTGCATTACAGGTCCTGGTGGAGGTGCTGACCTTTTGCCCTCGTCCTTGGGAAATTCATCAGTTCCTAGAGCTACTAGAGATTGCAAGACATTATCTCATTCAGTCTTCTGACTTCACTTAAATTGTCCCTGGCAAGAGAGAATGTCTTCATGTACTGCTTGTATAATTACACATTAATTTCAAAGATTTTTAAAAATTACCTGTGGGAGATTTTTGTTCTACCTAATTCTAAGATCTACAGGGATGGTGGTGTTGCTATCCTATGAGAAGTAATGATTATAAAGATAATTAGAGCTTACATATATTGAGGATTTCTGTGTGCCAGATACTAAAGTAAAGGCTTTCTGGACATTCACTTATTTAATACTCAGAGCTACCCAGTGGGGCAGATACTATTCTTGTCCTCATTTTACATATGAGAAAACTCAGGGTCAGAGTTCCCAAATAACAGAGTTGGGATTTGAAACCCTGGTTTGTCTTACTCTAAAAGCTGCTCTATTAAAGTCTGTGTTATTCTGCCTTCCCCAGTTGTGATACTTAGTTCACTTTCTTATTTTGGTTCTCTTCAGAGGATAAATTATTACTGTATATAAGGGAATATATAATACAGTGCAAATCAAAGAATGTAAAGGATTAAGGAATTAATGTTATTCCTATGAGTTCTACCTGTTATTAACAGGTAAAATATTTATGGTTGGAAGGAAGTATTTGTTCACATAGTAAAGCTGGCATAAAAAGAAGCAGTTTGCATAGTTCTGCATTTTCCTCCTTTCCTACCTTATGTTGCAGTGAGTTTTAGTTTGTTCTTATTCTGGAAAAGTAGAGAAGTTAGACCAGTGAATTACCAAGCCCTCATGGAAAGAGTTAGGAAACAAACCTGCAAAAGAACTATGACCTTTATTCTTGGTCCCATAGGTTAGAAGCCCTATAGTTTTACAAGATACTTTGGGCAGGATCCTTCCTCTCCCCTTAAGTAAGCATCAATGAAGAGTGAACTCTAGTGTGGCTTCAGTGGGTATATTATGAAAGACAGAGCTGCAACCAACAAAGTGGGATCATATTCCAAGTTTCTCCTTCTCTTCCCTAACTATTGAACTGAAGAAAACCCTACTTATTTGTGAAGTGTATGATGTATGGTATATATTGATTATCTTCTCAATACTTTTATAGTTGGCAGTGATGAGAATTATGTTCTGTTTTAAAATCTGATGTCCCCTTAATTGAAGAGCACCTCTGGAATTGATTCTTATTTTTCCAGGGTGAATAAGATTCTGAGAAGATAGTGGAGAATAAGGTAAATTCAACTCCCAGCCTGGCCCCTGGTTTCCAGGCTGGCTACAGTGAGAACTGTCAGGGAGATAGATGGGGGCTCTAAGGTTTCCTGGAGTTTTCAGTCATGTGTGGGCACCACATGTGGTGTGTTCAGTGAATACAAATACAAGAACACATGCTGTTTCCATTAGGGACACTTCAGACCCCTCTCTGTCCCCAGCCTTACTGCAGAGTTGAATGTGTCATTTATCATAGGCCATTTACTGATACTTCAGGACCGGGTACAAGTAAGCAGCAAACAGTGTAACTTAGTTCTTTTAGAATGTTTATTCTACAATGATACTGTCTTTTACAAGTCACAAATTCATTTGCACAAAAGAAGGGGTTTACTAGCTGCTTCTAGAGATGATTTATTTGTTTGTGAAATGCAAATCTGACCATGTTCTTACCCACTTAAACCTTTCAGTGACTCCTGGTAGTCAAAACCATTTAAAACAGGGTAGCGTCCTCCCCTTCTATTACCTCTAGAACACTGAACTGCTTTGTTCTCCTCATATATACAAAATTTTAGCATTTTCTTGACCTCTGTTTCTTTGTTCATTTTGTTGACAAGGCCTTTCTCTGTCTTCTTTGATCAAAATAAAATATTTTTCATATTTTAAAAACTTAGTTCACACTTGTAAATGGGAGCTAAACAATGGGTACACATGAACTTAAAGATGAGAACAGTAGACACTGGGGATTCCTGAAGTGTGGGGAGTGAGGGGGCAAGGGTTGAAAAACTGCCTGTTGGGTACCATGCTCACTATTTGAGTGGTGGGTTCAACGGAAGCCCAAATCTCATCTTATGTAAGAAATCTGCACATGTATTCCTGAATTTAAAACAAAAAGAAAAGACTTAGATCAGACATTACTCCCTCTCCCTCTCCCTATCTGGGCTTGGTGTCCTTCTCTTTGTGCTCAGATGCCTGTTGAAGGTTGCTCTGATCTTGCTGTGGTGAAATAGTGAAACAATCTAATTCCATCTCTGTTTCATGATTTCGCAGCCTGAAGGCTGGGCTGCATCTGTTTTCTCACCCACCTTCAGGTGCCCATCCCAGTCTCTCCAGCAGCAGAGACAGCCACTAGTGATTCCTGAACTAAGTTGAACTGTTTTATAAGCAACTTTGAGCTTTACTCAGGCAGTCACATATGATTCTCATTATATTCCTTATCCCAGTGACTTCCACACCCACATCATGAGAAAGTTCATGCTGAAGAACTGGCTAGCAATGTAATTCCCTCAATTTTCTATGATTGAAGTACCCAGATACACAAACTGGACAATCTGTTTTCCTTTGTAAGTGTTGTCATTAGAGATGTTCTTTATTGAGTGTTGTCCCTGGCAGTCCTAGCAGGCACCTAGCAGCCTCATTATCTATTGTTTATACTTGTAAGAGAAGTAGTATATTAGAAAGAGTGCCAGGTATCTTGATAGTAACCATTTCCCTGTTTTATTTGTCACAGCTGCCCATGGTTGGACAGATCTTGCCCTCTTTAGCCAGGTCTTTAGTAAAGTTTCTCATTGCTTCAGTGTGTGCTTGCATGCTGCTCACTTTTAAGAAATGCATTTTCTTTCTAACAGGTTCTGGGTCATGTAGAACCTTCTTCCTTTAAAAGTTTTCTTTAAGTATAGCACCTCCCTCCTTCTTACTCTGTCTTATTTTTCCTAATTTGTGACAGTTGGTCCTCCTTCTCCTTGTCATTTCTTCAGGAGGTCACATAGCACAGTGAGAGTAGCAGGATTTTTGAAGTCAGAGACCTAGGGTAAAAACCAAACTCTACTACTTGCTAGATTGTGATTTGGGGCTTATTTACATCATCGATCCTCAGTTTTCTCATTTGAAAATAAAGATAGTTCGTACGTCATTAGGTTGGTGTGAGGATTCAATGAGATAATTTAAACATGTAAGGTGCCAAATACTTGGTCACTGTGATCATTGCCACATGAAATTATGCTAGAGTCTATGTGGGATGTAAAATACTTACACATGAAACAAGTAAGTAGCAATATAAGGTTTTATATGAAAAGTGGTGAGATTCGTTCCTCAAAGAATCACAGAATGTTATAGACCAAAAAAAAGCCTTAGAGACCATCAGGCCTAGCCTCCTTATTTGACAGATTCAGCAAACATTTGTTGAATACCTATTTTATGCCAGACCTTGGGCTGATGTGTTGGCACATCGTAACTCATTCAACCCTCAAAACAGCACTGAGGTAGATATTTTTATTTCCTATTCTATAGATGAGGTCAGATGAACTCAGTGAGTGGCAAAGCAAGATTCAACCCAGATCTCTTGTGCCTGAGCGCCCTGTTCTTTTTATTCCGTTATATCCTTTCTGTTTAGAAAACGCATGTATAGTGTGTTAAGGCACAATGTTAGGTACTTAGAGATGAAGTTTTTCTACCATTAAAGCTAACAGTGAATAGGAAAAACAGAACTAACTATTTACTTCTGGCTTCATAGAAGAGGTGTACTTAAGCTGCCCTTTGAAGGATGGGTGAGAGTTTGATAGGACAAGAGTTTAGTTAGCATTTCAGACGGGGTTAATAGCATAAGTTGGGAAACAGATGGGAAAATTCAAGGCATATTCCTGAATATTTACTATCAATCTTTGATTGGAGTAGAGGGTTTGTTTCGGGGGCTAAGATTGGAAAGGAGGCTGATTGTGGCCAGGCTGAAGAGCTACCAAGTTCTTCACTCTAGAGGCAGTGACAAATGATAATTTGAAGTCTGTGAGAGATTGAAAGGAATCTCACCAGCTTGACCCAATACTAAAGACAAAAATTCCAAGGGGAAGAACTACCATGTTTAACATGTATTTGTGAATTGCATTTCTTTTATTTTAGGGCATCATGTAAAAACATGTAGAACATGCAGAGTACTGTGGCTTAAACATTTTAATTATAGCTCATAAGTTTGCAGCATGGTGAGTTATTCCTTTTGTGACATTTTAGAGTCCGCCCTAAAAAACAGGATTTAAGTTCTGGCTATATCGTTTATTAACTGCATTGCCTCAGATTCTGTCTCCTCATCTATAAAACTGGAAAAATCATAAATAGGTACCTCCATACTTTATAGAATTGGCCCAAGGATGAAACAGAGTCATTACTGTATGCTAGTAAATAGTAGTATTGGTAATAAATAGTATTGGTATTACTGTGGTTATTAATAATAGGAGCTGCATAATCTTCCTACTGCATTTTGGTTTTATATTAAATATAGTTGGAAGTCTGTGATTTTTTTCCTCATTATAAAGCATGGAAAACTGTTAAAATAGTTACTCATTTTTCATGCATCTGTTAAAGAAAATTTCTTTTTCTAAACATTATCAAAACCCCAAAGGGAAGCTACTGTTCCCTGCCATTTGTGAATATAAGCATGACTTCTGAAAAACTACTTTCCACAATATAAAAATAGAAGTCTGGCTCTGCTTTCTCTCTTCACATTCTGTTCTAGCTAGCTCTAAGGGCATTTGAATGATAACTGCTTTCTCTCTTAATACATAATGTCTCCACTTGAACTTATCTTGCTTGCAGGCATGACACAAGCAACATCAAGGCTGGGCATTTGCAGTAGACCTCTTTCTAGGTGTATGTGGATGGCCAGCTAGATCACTTTCACTTCACTGAGCTGTGAAATTGACACCAAATTGTGCCATTAACTTGTTTCTGAAGGGTATGTTGTGCTGGATGTTCTCTTCTTGCTTGCACGGTACATGAAAAAAGATGACAAGATAAAAATGTTCCATAAATGAACATGAGCAAGAAAATTTAGATGTAATTTGTCATGAATTAAAAACATTGAATAATGTATCAGGAATCCCTGGAAGCAGAAGTGCTAAGAATTCAGAGCAGGCATTTAGTACTTGGGGAAAAGAAAATATAGAGCTTAGTACTTTGAGTACTTTTCAAATTTTCATGTACCCTTTTTATACCCTGCTAGCAAGAGAGCAATTCTTAAAGTCAGTTAAATCATTCAGCAGCACTTACCTATCTGTTCACTGATTTAGGTATATTGGTGTGTTTATTTGAGTTTTTTTTTTCTCCATAGTTAAATCACCCTTGCCTACCTTCTGATTAGAAAATCAAGATCGATTGTTTCTTAGTAAATTCTTTCTCCCGTATTTGAAAGGAGGCGATAAGTAACTACAAATGTGGTGGCTGGAAGAGATTTCTCTGCATGGAATCCACATCGTCCTTGTGAAAACATTCTGTATGTTAGAGCAGTGACTGGTCTCCATCTAGCCTTTGCCCTTTCCCTTTTCTCTTCTCCCAGATATCCGCTTAGCTCATTCTCTCCCCTCCTCTAAGCTTTTACTCAAACTCCCACCCCAACCTTGCCTATCCTCCTTCCCTGCTTTATTTTCCTCTCAGATCTTATTAGTGTCAAACTTATTGCTATGTTTATTGATTCTTGGCATATATATATTTCACATTTTAACATGTCTGAAACTGAAGTGTTTTTACTGATCAATGGCATCTTAGATTCTACAAAATAAATATGTATAATAACTTATTTTCTTTATTGTCTTTTTCTTTCCTCTAAAATCTAAGCTCTGACTGAGCACAGTGGTTCACACCTATAATTCCAGAGCTTTGGGAGGCTGAGGCAGAATGATCACTTGAGGCCAGGAGTTTAAGAACAGCCTGGGCAACATAGCGAGACCCCTATCTCTACAAAAAATTTTAAAAATTAGCCAGGCATAGTGATGTGAGCCTGTAATCCTAGCTACTTGGGATGCTGAGGTGGGAGGATCACCTTAGCCAGGTGTTTGAGGCTGTAGTAAGCTATGATTGCACCACTGTTCTTCAGCCTGGGCACAGAGTGAGACCATGTCTGTAAAAATAAAGGAATAAACAAAAAAATAAAATCTAAGTTCTGCAAGGGCAAATATTTTTCTTAATGTTGTACATTCTGTATCTCTAGTACAATGCTTGCCACAAAATGTGTTCCATAAATATGTTTTGAATGAATTGAATGAACTAGCTAGATTCAGTGGAGTTGGGAGAAAGCTATTCTTTTTTTTTTCTTTATTGAATTTAATTTATTAAATAAATTCATAATTTTATTTTAACAAATACGTTATCTAAACAATTTAAGGAGAAGAGTATATAAAACCAGAACCTTGGCTGATAGCATGACAGGTGATTAAAATCTTTTTTATGTTCTTATACATGGCTGCTCATTAAATAATAGTCTGGTTGCAGGAAGTTTAAGGCATTAGAGGAAATTTGCAGAAAATGTGATACTGTGATTGTTAATAAAGCTCTGTGGTATCATGTCTATTGGCTTTGCAGCAAATAAGTAGGAATTAGGAGTCTTTTCCAGGTTCAGAGGACATTCATTTCTCTATCCTTATGTTCACCACCCCCCATCTGCCTTTACCTTCATCTTAGCCTGTTTGTATGTTCCATGTCAGAGGCCATTATCTCATTATACCTGCCTCCTCCCCACCTATCTTAGCTCATATAGCTTGAGAGGTCACTAAATCAGTAAGATGGTACTTACAGTAGATACCTGTTCCACATTTCCTAAAATTTAAGACAAGAATTTTCTTGCTGGATCAGATCTTATTTTATCTAGCTTTGTTGTACATGATAGGAGAATGAAAACTCACACAGTATTAGGAAAGATCAGTCTTAGATGTCCAATCCATCACGAATTAATACTTTTTTAAAATAAAAAAGAAAGCCCACAGAAAAATGAAATACAATGAAGAAAGAACCAGACACACAAGCCCTAGTTTTTAAATTATTAGATTTAATAGACATAAAATGACTCTGTTACATTGATTTTTTGTTGTTGTTTCTAAATACTCTCAATTTCTGTAAAATTCTCATCGTAGACCAGTAGCAGTTTGCAGATCAGCACCAGTCTGCACAACTTGAAAAGGAAGTATCAGATCATGACTGCCCAATTTGATGTCAATTTAATTTTAACATGTCCTCTAAAATGAATTTACTTGTTATTACTTCCAGGCTTTTATATGTTACTGGTCACAGACATTAAGTAAAATTGAAACTTACCTAATCCAGTCAGCACCAGTAATTGGTTGGGTAATGGAAAATATTATTTAGAATAGGAATTATAACAAAGATATGTATACCTATTCAAACATATTATTTCAACTAAACAAACAAAAAAATTGACCCAACAATTTTAAGATATGGAGTTCTGCAGAATTGTTCTTGCATAAACCATATCCATTTCAAAGAGGTGTAAGAATTGAGCGTGTCATTTGCAAAGAAATCAAAGTGCAGAACCTTACTAGATTTTAATGATCTTTTCTAATATTTTATGGTTATTTTACCTATGTCAAATTCATCCCAAGTTCATTGTCTTTGTAAAACATTCAATGTGGTTTTTAGAGAAACAAGAACAACCTTATTGTACTTGTAGTTTATCAGTTTATATTATGTAGTTAGTATAACAAGTAAATGTGATCTAAACTTCTTTGGAAGAAGTCATAACAGACTCTTGGCAAAGTGTACCACTCACTTCACTAGAAGTAAAGGTGTACAGAAATACTGGAGAGTAAACTGTAGTCATAGGGGATTGGTGTTCTACGGCACCAGGCAAGATGTTCAACTGAAGGAATGGAAAGAGAGGCTAAACTGTGAGTTCTTATGAAGATCCTCCAAAATAGTTTCTGCTATTCCACTTTATTTATTAATGCTTCTTATCTTCAAAGTACTACCTTTAAAAGCTTCAAGCAGTACACCTCCTTGAGTTATGTTGAATGAATCTTTTCAGCCATCCTGTTCAGGATTATAAATGCTTCATTTATATCCCCACTTAGTATTTTTACTTACAGTAGAGCCTGGTTCTTTAGTGTATTAACCACAAGACATATCCCAATTTTCCTGGTTATTTTATTTCCCTTTCTCTCGTTTTATTGTCACTTTCTTAGTTGTCATAACCAAACTACTTTAAGTCACATGCCTAAGATGTGAGGGAGGAAAAGCCTACTCTTTGTAACTTTCTATTTGTATATAATTCCAGACTTACAAAATAGTTATGAGTAGTACAAAGAACTTCTATTTACTTTTTATCCATATTTAATCGTTATTTTTTCCCACTACCTTTGCCATATTTTTTCTCTTTCTGTATGTTTTAAAATCTTGAGAGTGAATTACATATTTTACCCTTAAATACTTCAATTTGTAGTTACAGAGAATAAGGGCATTCTCTTACATAACCATCGTGTAATGATCAAACTCAGGAAATATATGTTGATTCAATACTATCAAATCCATAGTTCATACTTAAATTTTATCAATTGTCCCAATAATGTTTGACCTGGTTATTTTCTCCTAGTCCAAGATTCGGCCTGGAATTATACTTTGCATTTTATTTTCAAGTCTCCTTAGTCTTTCTAATAATGTGAACCTCAACCTTTGTCTTTTTTGACCTTGACACTTTTGAAGAATATAGGTCATTTATTTTGTAGAATGTTCCTCAATTTGGGTTTGTCTAAGTTTTCTTCTTATTAGATTCTGGTTGTATATTTGGGTGGCAGGAATGCTACAGAAGTGATTTTGATTCTTCTCAGTACACCCTATCAGGAAGCACAAGGCATTGAGGTGACTTATTCCTGGGGAGGTGCACTTTGATCATTTGGCTCAGGTGGGGTCTGCAAGGTTTCTCCACTGTGAAGTTATTATTTTTTTCTTTGTAATTTATAAGTAATATATGAGAAGACATTTTGAGACTAGACTATATATATTTCCTATTAATTTCTTCTATATTTATTAGTTGATATTTTACCAGAAAGAAGAGCTTTCCCTTTTCCATTATTTATTCATTTATATCAATGTCTCATGGATTCTCATTTTATTTTTTTAAATGGGTTAAAGGGCTGTTTCTGTTGTTATTTAATTTGTTTTGATGCTCAAATTGTCCTGGACTGAAAGTCCTTTTAAGCTGATTACTATGTCCATTTGACATGTCTTCATTATTCTTTGAGGGTTTCTCTACTTTCTGGTGCAACAAGATGTTTCAGGCTTGTGGTCTACCTTTTTTGCCTAGGTCCTAGAATCAGTCATTTCTCTAGTTAGCCCTTGTTCCTTTTAGGGGGAGAATTAATTTTAGAAGCTAGGATTGCTACTCTAGCTGTGCTCATTGCTAATGAGGTATCAGTGTTTTAGGGTCCTCTCTGGAAATTAAGGGGAAATGTGTGTGTGTGTGTGTGTGTGTGTGTGTGTGTGTGTGTGTGTGTGTACTGATATATACATATAGTTTATATATTCACATGTATATATTCTCATATATCTCATATACACATATATCTGTTGCTATTTCTGTATTTAACTCTTTTTAAAAACTGTGTATTAAAAACCATGAGTCCCTACACATACCTCCAATTTTAATCTAACACCACAACAAATAGTCTTCCTCATTTCATATTTGTCACTCTCTTCTCCAGCAGTGGGAATGATGACTTTCTGTTATTCTCAATATATTTTGCCAGTCTTCTAATATACAGAAAGTAGTTTCAGCAGTACTAGTTCATACCACCATAAAAAACAAACTCCCTAACTGGAGTTCAGTATTTCTTTAGGGTTGCTTTTTTCTTCATCTGAGGGCAGATAGTCAAAATACTGAATTGAAAAGTTCCTTGGATTAGTTCTCATTCTTTAATATGATTATGTTATTCATTTGAAATACAGTCAAATTTACAGCCCCCACAATGGACAGGTATTTATCTTCAAGTGTCAGTAGTGCCAAGGTTGAGAAACCCTGGTCTAGAAGCAATGAGAAGTGATGAGGGTATGGGGGTTAGGTATAAGGAAAATTAGCACCTCCTTCAAGGCAGTTACTTCAGGAGAGGCTATTATATGTTTTTCGGGCAAGCAGAGACTAACCTTTAGGGGCTCAAAATCGGTCCTCAGTTTTATCAGAATATGTATGCCCATATGTCTCTATCCCCTTTCAATATCCCATTGTTTTCTTCTCGATCTTTTCTATGAGAGTCTGGTGACATTCTTGGGGGGGAAAACCTATACAAGGGTATATATCTTTGTGTTCTCCATGGGCTTCATGCTTTCATGATAGATCATACTAAGCCTTTAGCAGTTTATTACACATTTTAAACTCAATTTTCCTACTGACTTGTATGGCATTTAGCAGCATCTGTCTCAGGTAACCAAATGCTCAGATCTTATTTTTCTCTGTAGTTGCTTGCTTCTCTCTAGATTTCAGGTTAGTTGTCTACCCTGTGATGTCAATTATCTGATCAGTTTAAGAAAAGTCATTTATTTGTTCTTTGCCCAGATTTTTCTTATTGTGCAATGGAGTGATGTTATTTTCAGACTTCTAAGTTTTTAAGCTGAAACCAAAAGCCACTAATCACATTTTAAGTTCTAAATAGCCACATGTAGCTGTTGGCTACCATTTGGACAGAGAAGATTATAGAACATTTCCATCATTGTAGAAAGTTCTATTGAACAGAACTACGTTAAATAGAAGGGAAATTGGAGAGAGCAAAAGGAAAGAAAAAGAATAAAAATTCTGCTTTGGTCATGGTGGAATAACTGATAATAGACTAGTCCTTCTACTGTAACAACTGCAACACTGGCCAGTATACATGTTTATATTGTTTTCAGACGTTGGACAAATAGTGCAGGATTATGATCCCTGAGAGAAGGGAGAGAGAGCATTGAGGCTTACAGTTACTCTGGTTCTATCTAGTGGCACTTTACAGGTCATAGTGTAAGGAGAGGAACCCAAGTAGAACATAATGGTTTCATTGAGTTGAAGAAAAATAATCATTTGGGGAGTCTGAATTATCCAGAAATTGTAGAGTAGAGATAGGAAGAGTCAACAAGGAGAAAGACTTCCAGAAATCTATATATAAGTCCTCTGTGGTTTGGGGTGAATACTGAGATGTACTTGTATAAGGCTAGTTTCTATAAAGCCTGGCAAAGAATAATTACAGGGAGAAAGAGCAACTACCTGGGAACTAAACAGCTACCAGAACTACCACAGGACCAGACTGGAAAGACCTTTTTAAACAACCAGGGCATTTAGTAGAGACCCTTAGAAGGGCATCTCTTAGGAGTAGGAGGACTAACCATCCCTGGTAAAAGCTATGCTGGACCCATCCCAACAATTTAAAACAAGTCTTAATTTCCAAAAGTATGGCACAGATAAATTTTTTAAAAAATTTAAAAACAAGCCGGGCTCGGTGGCTCAGCCTGTAATCCCGCGCCTTGGGAGGCTGAGGTGAGTGGATTGCCTGAGCCCGTGGGTTCGAGACCCGCCTGGGCAGGCAAAACCTCATCTCTACAATAAATCAAAAAATTAGCTGGGCGTGGTAGCG
>CAUYQG010246858.1:0-56985 GCA_963574415.1 Tarsius wallacei | reverse complement strand
ACGCCCGGCTAATTTTTTGATTTATTGTAGAGATGAGGTCTCGCCTGCCCAGGCGGGTCTCGAACCTGCGGGCTCAGGCAATCCACTCACCTCAGCCTCCCAAAGGCGCGGGATTACAGGCTGAGCCACCGAGCCTGGCTGTAAATGGAATTTTAAGAAAGTTTTCTTTTCAAATTGTTCTTTGATGGAATATAAACATGTAGCTAATTTTACATGTTTATCTTGTACCCTGTAACACTGTTGCATAAATTCATTAACTCTAGTTGATTTCTCATGGATTCTTTAGAGTTTTATAAATATAGGATCATGTCTTCTGTAAACAGAAACCGTTTTTTTTTCTCTTGTCTAATTTTGATGCCTTATATTATATGCTTCTTGTCTAATTGTTCTGAATAGAACCTCCAGTACCAGATCAAATAGCAGTGATACAAGCCCTTATTCTTGTTCTGTTACTATTAGGGGGAAGCTTTGAGTCTTCATTATTGAGTATGCAGTTATCTGGATATTTTTCATAAATGTCCCTTATCATATTGAGAAAATTATCCTCTATTCCTAGTTTTCTGATTTTTTAATCATAAAAAGGCATTATATTTTGTCAAATGACTTTTCTCTGTCAATCGAGATGATCATATTTCTTTTGTTGTTCTAATAATATGATGTGTTACATTGACTGATTTTTTTTTGCTGAACCACCCTTGCATTCCTGGGATAAAGCCCACCTGGTCATAATATATAATACTTTTAATATGTTGTTGAATTCAGTTTTCTAGTATTTTGTTGAGAATTTATACATCTATATTCATAAGGGATATTGTTCTGTAGTTTGTTTTTTCTTGTGATGTCTTTATGTGGCTTTGGTATCAGGGTAATTCTGTTTTCACAGAATGAATTTGGAAGTATTCACTCATTTTATCTATTTTGAAAACCTTTGAGAAGGATTGAAAATATTGTTCTTTTTAATGTTTGAAAGAACTTACCAGTGAAACTATTTTGTCCCAGACTTTTCTGTGTTGGGATGTTTTTGATTACTGATTCAATGTTTTGTTAGAAGTCTGTGAGGTTTTCTGTTTATTCATGAAACAGTTTAAGTAATTTGTATGTTTCTTGGAATGTGTCCATTTTATCTAGATTATAGGATTTTTTAGCATTCAATTGTTTATGGTATTCTTTTATAATCATTTTTATTTATGTAAAGTCAGAAGTAGTATCCCCATTTTCTTTAACAATTTTAGTTATTTGTACCTTCTCTGTTATTTTTATTTTATTGTCAGACTAACTAGAGATTTTTCCATTGTGCTGCCCTGTCAAGGATCCAAATTTTGTTTTTGTTGATTCTCTTTATTGTTTTTTATTCTGTTTCATTTATTTTCACTTTAATCCTTATTATTTCCCTCCTTCTGCTAGCTGTGTGTATATTTTGCTTTATTTGTTTTTCTAGTTCTTAAGGTATAAAGTTAAATTGCTGTTTTGAGATATTCTGTCCTTTACGGCAGGTATATGTATTTACAGCTACAAGTTTCCCTATGAGCACTTCCTTTATTGCATTTCATATACTTTAGTATGTTGTATTTTTGCTTTCATTTGTCTTTAAGTATTTTACAACTTATCATATGATTTATTCTATTACCTTTTAGTTATTTAAGAGGGCACTGTTTAATTTCCACATATTTGTGAATTTTAAGTTTTCCTCCTATTGTTAATTTCTAGCTTGATTCAGTTATCATCAGAAAAGACACTTTATTTCATTCTAATCTTTTAAATTTCATTGAGATTAGTTTTATGGCCTAACATATGGCCTCCCCTGGAGAATGTTCCATGTACACTTGAGGAAAATGTGTATTCTGCTGATGTTGGGTGCAGGGTTATATTTCTATTCTAGTTGGTTTATAGTGTTGTTCAATTTATCTCTTTTCTTATTGATCTGTCTAGATATTCTGTCTATTATTAAAAGTGATGGATTGAAGTCTACAACTGTTTTTGAAGAACTCACGTAGGTTAGCATAACATTTTGATCATTGATCATCTTTCCTCTTGAGATGAGACATGTGGCTCTTGTAGGTTTTATCTGGTGCTGATAGGCTAATAAGTTGAGAAGAAAGTACTATCTAAGTTTGGAAACTTGTGATGAGTCTTTCTTTGCCTCACTGAGTAAAAACAAAACACTTGTACTTAGTAGTATTATGTCAACAAGAAGTTCAGAAATTATAGACCATAGGAAAATGAGTCACTTCTTAGAGAGCTTGATGTTCTGCTATACTTTCTCCTTCAAAGCATCTGCTTTTAGATGTAAAAATTAATAGAACAAAGGCCACATGATTACTTGTGATTAAGAAGAAAGTAAATATCTTGAAAAGGACCACTACATTCGTTACATTTAACAGTTGACTGATAAATACATGAAGCAGAGGGAGTAAGAATAAATTAGTAATAATATGAATTAAAATGAAGCATTACCACAGATTTCAATCAGGAACAAAAATGCAGCATTGCTACCAATCTCACAGACATTAAAAAGAAAATTAGAGTATATTATGCATTATATTTATATCTATAAATTTGGGTAGCAGATGAAATTGACAAATTGCTAACACACACACGCACGCACACACACACATACACACACACACACACACACACACACACACACATTCCCAACACAGACACTAGATGATCTAAATAATTCTATGCCTATTCAATAGTTTTACTATGAATTAAAAACACTCCCATAAAGAAAGCTCCAGGATACTTGGCATCATCGGTACATTTTTTTTTTTTTCAAAAGAAAAAAATAACATCAATCTTTTTCAAAATTTTCCAGAGGAAAAAAAAATAATGTAACACTTCACAATTCTTCAAAAAATCTGCCAAAGATTTTTAACAAAAAATTACAGGCCAACCTCTCTGATAAAGAAATTGCAAAATATCCTTTTAGACTGCAAACTAACTTTGGGTTTATAACAATGATGTAAAACTGGTTTAACATTCGAAAATAAATCAGCTGATAAAAACAATGTCTGTCTTCAAATATGGAAATTTGAGTTATGAATTCTAAAATTTAATTGTAGATGTATGTTTTTGATGTTGTGGAGCAACATTTGGAATAAGGGAATGTCTTCAATGTATTCAAACTAATGAAGCTGTGTAATGGTTTCTAATAACAGCTTGTTTTCATTTTATCGTTTGAAGATCTCAACCTTATTCACAAATCATCCTATTCATACTTATAACTCAATATATATATCTCAATATATTCACAAATTATCCTATTCATAACTGTAATTGGAAATATATATATATATATAATTTCCATTTTATTGCTAGAAAAACTAATCCCATGGAGTCACTAATTGCTCTGCCCAAGGACTACTTTATGGGCATAAAACATGCACAGCTACACAGGTTAGTACATTGCTCTGCCGTTCTGATATTCTTATGTCTTTTTGAGTAAGAAATCTGCATTTTTATTTTGCACTGGGTTCTGAAAATTATGTAGCCAGCTCTGTCTTGCCTTTTGTTAGGTTATTGTTTCCTGCTCAGGTAATGCTGAAAAGAACCAGAGTTAAAGTGTATTCCCTGTTTGGAAAGACTGTATTCCCTGTTTGGGAAGACTCTATAAGACTAGATTAATGGATAGATGGCCAAAATGATTTCCTCTTAGAAAGTGACTTGGGATGTATATATCTCATACTGTGGAGTACCGACTCACTGGTGGGAATTAACTTGGTTGGACTGACTCAGAAATACAATTTTTTTTTCTGTGCAAACTTGATGATATCATACACAGTCCTTGTCCTCTGCTGGTGCTTTACTTGTATTACTGAATACGGTAAAAAAAAAAAAAAAAGAAAGAAAAAAAAGAAAATTAAAAGTAGTTTAATTTTTTTATTTTTTATATTATGTTTTGTCCAAAGACACAAGTGTCAGTAAAACACAGTAAAGAAGATTCAGAATTTTTGAGTCAGAAATGTAAAATAGATTTTTAAAAAATCATTTGGTAAAATTTCCAACCTCTTTCTTTAACCTAAATTGTTCTATTGATTTTTTAGTCATTGAACAAAATACAAACTAGGCAATGATTACTTTCACCCTTGACATTAAATGTGAGACTATAAAAATTCACAAAATTGAGTGAAGAAGTAGACATTCTCTTCAAGTGCTTACAGAATTGTACATTAGTACAACTTTTCTAGAGAGCAAATTGACCATACCTACGCTAACTTGAAAAATTTGCAAAACATATAAAATTATGTCTAGTTCATTTTTGGAATTTTTAAAATAAATACAAAGGCAATATGTTAATTATAAACTTTAGATATGTTTAGTACATCATTGCTAAATAAGTGACTAATTTTAAAAAGTATATTATTATATAATAAATTGCATTCATGGGATTAAATACTATGTAGATACAATCATGTATCACTTGACAGTGGGTATAAATTCTAAGAAATGTGTCATTAGGCAATTTTGTCATTGTGCAAACATCATACAGTGTATTCACACAAACCTAGATGGCAAAGCCTGCCACACATCAAGGTTATATGTTATACCCCATTGGTTCTAGGCTATAAATCTGTACAATATGTTATTACACTGAATTCTTCAGACAATTATAACACAATGGTAAGTATTTGTGTTTCTAAACATATTTAAACATAGAAAAGGTACAGAATTACAATCTTATGGGACCACTGTGATATAGGTGATCTGTCAGTATCACCTGTACAATGAATTATGTTGTAGCTTATTCTGTACTCATAAACAGACATTCATGATATATAATTAAGAAAAACACATGTTACAGTTAGGCTACACAAATTTAATTTGCCAAATATATACACATAAACACAAGCAGAGATTTTAAAATAGTATCGGCTAGTAATTAATACTCATGAATGTTAGGTACAATCTTCTAAAAAAACTAGGTATTTTTCTCCCTATGGTTATTTGTTGGTGGTAAGATTATTTTTTCTTGCTAGTTTTGCTCATTCAAAAATTGTTCAGCAATGAACATGTTTTGTTTTTATAAAGTTTAAAGTAAAATTTATTTTTAAAAATATTGTTTTAAACTTTTAAATCGTTTGCTAAGTTTATCTTTATTTGTTACTAGGTCAAATTGAGCAGTATTATTTTCTACAAACAAGCAAAAATTAGCAAATCAATACATTTATTAATTATGTGAGAATGGCTCTAAATTAGATAGGTATAGTGGACAGGTTAAGATGAAGAAATGGCTGCATTGTTATCTGATGCCACAGAAATGAGTGTTGTTAATGTAAACCAAAGAGAAAAGGGCTGAGGATGAAAAATCATACATTGGTACAGTGTTATCATTCAGGACATGAGGCTGAAAGAAGACTCTGTAGATAAGAAATAGCAGAATTCTAGATATAAAAAGAAAAAATAAAAGTAAAGCTTCATGAATTTAAAGAACAATTACTACTTGAATAACAGAGTCAAATAAAATATGGTTGAAGAGAAAACTGAGGACTGAGATAAGTTATTGAAGACTATGACTATTTATTCCCTGATGACTTTTGAAAAAGCACACAAGATCAGGGAATATATAGACGGTAAGGACTTAGAGATATTGAGAGAAGATAATGACCAACTTAAATAGGAGGAAGGTCACAAATAAATGCCTGAAACATGGTGAAAAGATGAGACAGCGTCTGTAAAATGGGAGAGAATAACAATTAAATGAAAGCAGATAAACAACAAAGGGGTATCCTAGAGGAAGAGCGAAGGGCTAGAGTAAACAGCTGGATGGGCTGTTGCCTATGACTAGGAGAAAGGAGGGTTTCTGGAGAAGGAAGCAGAGGAAAATATGAAGGTAAAATATCTACTGATTTATTAATACATAGGAAGACCAATTAACAGGACTTGATAATTGATTTGATGTAAAAACTGAAAAACTGGAGGAGTCTAACTGAGTCTCTAATTTCTCTCTTAAGCACCAGGCGAATCAGATGCTAAGTAAATAAAGACCATAGGAGAAGTATATTTGGTAATAATATGTTTTATGTCAGATGTGTTGAGTTTTATGTGCCTTTAATAGATCCCTGCAAAAATTTCTAGCAGAGACGAATAATATTAATCTGAATGAAATACAGGGCTGAGCTCTGT
The DNA here is from genome assembly GCA_963574415.1 of Tarsius wallacei. Taxonomy (NCBI): domain Eukaryota; kingdom Metazoa; phylum Chordata; class Mammalia; order Primates; family Tarsiidae; genus Tarsius; species Tarsius wallacei. The sequence goes on along the minus strand of CAUYQG010246858.1, from coordinate 50,859 downwards.
GATGAACACGTGTATTTGGGGATTATTACCATTGACTGTTAAGAGCCTGAGGCTAGATAAGCTAATCAAGAAGAAGTGATGAAAGAAAAGAGCAGAGTCAAATTCTGAGGCAGGGAAAAAATTGACACGTAGCTTAACCCAAGGCGGAGCCCATGAGTGAAACCATGATGGAAGATTCAAAAGGATATGAGAATGGTTTCACAATCCATACATGAGCTAGAGCATGCTAAGAAGGAGTGATGGTATCCATAATGTGAGCAGAATGAGCCGTCAGAGATGATAACTTAAGAAAAGAAAATTCCAGGATGAGAACATGGTGTTTAGTAGAAAAGAATGTTTAGCAACTCATGGAAATGGCTGATCACAGTTCCAGATGAACTGCAGAGGAAAGAGAATCTCAATCAAGGACGATGACATGGCACAAGTGAGAGGGTCTAGAATAATTATGATACACACAGAAACAAAGAACTGAATATCACATCTTCTCACTAATAAGTGGACCTTGAGCAATTATCATAATACTATAAGAAAAGGATTGGCAGTAGTGGGAATCTGCTGGAGGGAGTGGGCACACCTCATCAACAAGGGTACTTGCATGATGAACATTTGAATACCTAACCCTGAAATGTACCCCACATCTTTAAAATAAAAAATTTTAAAAAAGAAATAAGAACTATTATGATACAAAGAGTATATGTGAAAATAATGAGGACATGGAAAAAATAAAAATTTTTACAGGAAATATTTTAGAAAATTTTCAAATGTAAGGCAGATAGATAAACTAGTACTCTTAAACCAATGAATAATGTAAAATAAATAATATATAATTATTTCAAAGCTGGGAGAAAATTATTTGCATCATGTTTTGTATATGCCCCTTAGATTGATTCATAATTATATTTTTCATTTATTCTATTTTTTTATTTTGAAATAATTTTATTTTTTAAATAACTTTATTAGTATATAATTAACACACATATTTAAAGTAATATAATTTGATATATTTTGGTATATTTGAATATACCCGTGGGATTATCCGCACAATCAGGATAATGAACAGATCCATAATTTCCAAGTTTTTTTGTGTCTTTTTGTAATATCTCTTCCATATCACTCCTTCCCATTTCCCTCCTCAGAAAATTATGAATCTGATTTCTTTTATTAAAGATTAGTTGGTGTTTTTTAGATATTATGCAATAGAAATATAAAATGTACTCTCTTTTTTTGTCTGATTTCTTTCACTGAGAATACTAATTTTGAAAGTCATCTATGTTATTGCACCTATCAGTGGTTCTTTTCTTTTTGTTTCTTAGCATTATCATGCTTTATGAATGTACTACCATTTTTTTAGCCAGTCACTTTTTAATATAACCATCTGGATGTTTTCAGTTTGGGGCTATTACAAACAAAACCACTGGGTAACCATGTACTGGTCTTTATGTGGACTTGCTTCCATTTGTCTTTGGTAAATACCCAGGAGTAGAATGGCAGTCAAATGGTAGGTGTATATTTGGCTTTTTAAGAAACTGACATGGGATATATAAAAACTCTGTACTCTTTCTGATAAACATTTTTATAAATTTAAAAATATTTCAAAATAAAAAAGAGTTTTTAAAAAGCAACAACAACAACAAAAATAAACTGACAACTGTTTCTTAGAATGGTTATACCATTTTGTGTTCATATCGGTATATGAAAATTCTAGATGCTTCACATTCTCATCAGCATCTGGTGTGATCAGTCTTTTGAACTGTGATATATTAATAGGTATGAATAGGTATTTTATTGTGATTTTAATTTGTATGCTTCTGGTGATTAATGTTTAACATTCTTTAATGTGTTTTTTTGCTATCCTTATACTTTGTCCATTTATTTTTGTGTTGTTTTGTTTATCGTTATTAAATTATAAATATTCTTTATTTATTCTGGATATATTTCCTGAACATGATGTGTGTTTTACAAATATTTTTCTCAGTCTGTGCAGTTCTTAATTTTAATAAGGCCCTATTTATCAATTTATTTTTATTTTTATGAATTAAACTTTTGGTGTCATATCTAAGAAAATTTTGCCTAACTCAAGTCATAAAATTTTTCTCCTATTTTTTCTTAATTTTGGGGGAGGTTTAAATTTTACATTTACATGTACAATTCTTTTGTAGTTAAGTTTTTATATGTTGGGAGGAATTAATCACATTTTATTTCATTTGTTTTGTTTTGTATGTGGATCTACAATTCCTCTAACATCAGAAATTCAATGAATTTGTTTCTGCTGTTTTTCTCTTCTCTTTTAAAAAAATGTTTCTATCTTTTGAATGCCTAGTATGTTTTTATTAAATGCTAGATGTTGTGTATTTTTTTTTAATGGTGGAGACTCCAGGTGATATAACTCTCTACCACAAAATATTCCCCAATTTTTTCATTGAATATAGAAAGTGGGGGCTGATTATCCTAATCTGGTTAGTGACTATGTTGGGTTTTCATTTTGGTAAGAGTCTGTTTATCTCTACCTTGCAACTGCTTTTTTAAAGATAACATACAATACTCAATGCAAAGTCCTCTTTTTTTTAATTTATTGTGATATTGTGGGGTACAGTTAAGCGTTAGGTACACAAATATGCCTCGTTCAGGCACCCTTGTTGATAAGAAGTGTTCCCCCATCCCCAGATAGGGGAAGGGATTAATGGTAGCACAGTCCTCTTAATGCAAAGTTCTCCATGACTTCCAATTGAGAATCTTTGTGTATTTACCAGGGCCCTAACCCCAGGTGGAGCTTGAAGTCTCAACCTTGCCTTATCAGGACTTAAAGACCTGTCAACGTCTTCCAGCTTTCTACCCCAAGAAGCATCACAATTCAGTGACTATCTTCTTGGGAAAACATGCATCACGTCTTTCTTGCCTGTGATTCACTTTCTTCTCAACAGGATCTTCCCTTTCAGTCTCCAGTTTTGATCTCTAGTTCCACAAGATCACCACATTATCTTAGTCCTATGTCTCTGAGTCCCACAAGAATACAAAGACTATTCTTAATCCTGTGTCCTGAGCAGTTGTGCTCTTCTGCTGAACACAGTAGGGATTCTCAGTTCTCGCCCTGTGTCCAGAATCAACAAAAACATATCCTCAGAAAGAAAGTGGCTTTAGGATGTCAGTTTACTTCTTTGGGTTTATTCCTCCGAATTTTTCTTCATCCCCTTGTATTTTCTTTAGTACTTCTCTGATGCCTTCAGGTCATTTTATGTTCTTTAAAAACTCAGATTTCTTTTGTGTTCCTCAGTGGGACTATTGGTCTCCAAACTACTGCATCCAATTCAAAAACAAAAGCTTAATACATCCGCTCACCCTTGCCTTAGTCAATCAATCTCAACATTTCTTCTCTTCACTTCTTGTCGTCTCTATTTGTATCTGTCATTGTTGTTTTATTTGTTATATTTTCTCTATATTATCTCCTACAAATATTGAAATGGGTGTGTTTCATACTCTTGCTTGTTTAAAGCTTAAATGTTATCCACTTCTAAATTTGTAAATGCCGTGTATTCTCTTGTCATGGATACAATATATTCCTTTTTCCTATGAGAATATTATTATTGCATTTTTGACCTGTGGTATGTTCTGTTGCTCCTGCGTTATTTCTGTTTCCCTCAAGTTACACTTTCTTTCTCTTGCTTATGATAGCTCTGTGTTTCAGGAAGAAGGAAGTCTCAAAGGGGTGAATTTATGGTGATAAATTGAATAAACCTCTCTTCATTTTATTTTAAATTATCACAGTCATATCAGCTTTTTCTTTATTTTATTATTATTATTTTTTGGTAGGAGGTTTTGGGGACTGGGAAGAAAACTTTCCATCATTACCACAGAAGCCTCAGTAACCAAGTATGCAGATCTCCATAGGAGATTTAGAAAAGGGGAGAATAAAATATGTGAATACATATTAATTAAATTTTTTATGACATATTTTTTTTTTCGGACATAAATATCACACGTTTATCTCCAGAATTTTATTGTATGAGGTCATCAAAGTGCTTTAGTGGTCATTGCATACGCCACTGAAACCTGTCTTGAACATTAGTAGAAGTTCAAGGAAAGTGTGTTCAGTTGAATTTCTGCTAGAATTGTGGGGAAACCTGTAGCCAGTATAGAAACCGCCAAAAGTGTCATCAAGACCTTCTGCCAAAGCTGAAGTATATACACCATGATATCGAAGGCTGCATGAGAAAAAAACTAAGCTTTAAGAAATTATTTTCTTCATAGTATAGGCAGTTTTCCTCACCGCGCCATTTTAACTTTTCCATATAAATTAGAAATTTAAAATGAATGTCAGGCAGAAATTCTTGTAACGACTCCTGTCAGCAACACACAGCTCATACTTCCTTGCTAATAGGCCATGACGAGCTGATTTTCCCTTCCTTCTTTGGCACTCTCTTTAATCAGGGTGATGCATTTTTGGACCACGTTTGTGTCGTTTTTTATTTTTTGGTCTGGTCAAGATGTTGTCGAGCTGATTTTGAGTATAAAAAGGAAGTGGGATAAGGACAGGTGCATGTCAGTGCTTAATTTTACATTAGCATTTCATGTTATTCCAAATTCCTAATTTTATGACTTTATTTACTGACTATTAGAGAAATATGGCAATCGAAATTAAATGGCCTACTTTGCACCTGCATGGGCCTGGAAATGATTTATGGCATCACTACTTTCAGGCTCCTCCTTTGGATGTGCCCTGTGCTTTGGCAGCCTTCACCTCAGTGGGGCTTAATGGGGTGGCCAGTTCGTGCATCAGGTCTGGGGCTGCTGGGAGCAACAGGCCGTATGGGGTCCTGCTTCAACCATGGCTGAGATGTAGGTCATCTTTCTTGGTGGCAGTCACTGAGGTACTACTGTAATTTCTTCAATGTTTAGATTGTGAGTCATCTTTTATCTTAGATCCTACACTTGCCTCCAATTTATTCTGAACAAGAGTCACATAGTTCCATTGAAACGTACTCCTATTTTGTGTTTTCCTGGCTTTTTTTCCTTATAAATTCAAAATGGAGATACAGGCGCGGCAACTTTCCATCATGGTTGTACTTCTTGGTTGTCCAAAGAAATGGAAGGATGTGAATAGCTCAAATCATCATCATTATCATCATTATCATCATCATCATCATCACCATTTTCTCTTTTTTTTAAATGGCTATGTATCTTGTGAAAAATAAGGAAGTCCCTTACATTTATTTTTCAACATAAAACATGTATTTATCTAGTATCTACTTTAGGCCAGGCACTGTTCTAAGATAACAAAATGCAGTGGTGTATTAGAAAAAAAAATGTTACTACCCCTCGGAAGTTTTCATTCTGGTGAGAAAGTCAGCACAGAATCTGCCACAAATAAGTAATTTCTGACGTTAGGAAATTACTACGAAGAAATACATCCCTGTAAATGTAAGGGCTAATATTTTAGAAAGAAGTGACACATTTGAACTGAAACCTGAATAACTGGAGACTTTTGGAAAAGCCAACAAGTAGGAGATCATAGGAGGTATAAAGGGCCTGAATAGATCAAGAGGTAGACGTGTTTGAAAATTGCAAGTAAGACCACTGTGGCTTGAGTATGGTAAAAAAAGATAAAGGTGAGTGCATGGAAGTGAGGGTGGAGATGTAAGCAAAGTTCAGATCATATAGTTCCTCATGAAAATACACACACACACACACACACACACACGTGCACACACACACGACACACGCGAGAATTATTTTGAGCAGGAGGGTGCCATCATTTGCTGTTGGTGAGGTGGTGAAGAAATTGGAACGCTCATGTACTTTTGGTAGGAATGTAAAATGGTACAGTCACTATGGGAAACACAAAGGCAATTCGTGGAAAAAAAAAAAAGGAATTGCCACATGATCCAGCAATTCACTTCTGTGTATATACAAAATAATTAAAAGCAGGGTCTCAAAGAGATATTTTAACATATTCATAACAGCATGATTCACAGTAGTTAAAAGGTAGAAGGAGCAAGTGTCCATTGATGGATGATGATAAAACAAAATGTGATCTAACCACACAATGGAATATTATTCATTCTTATAAGGGAGAAAAACTTTGACATGTGTTACAACAGGAATGAAGACATCATGCTAAGTTAAAAAAAAGTCACACAAAAACAGATTCTGTATTTTCACCTTAATGAGGTACCTAGAGTAGTCAAATTCATAGAGACAGAAAGTTAGACAGGAGCTGGGGGAAGGGTAGATGGAAAGTTGCTGTTTAATGGGTACAGAGTTTCAGTTGAGAATGGTGAAAGAGGTCTGAAGATAGATGGTGTTGATGTTGCATGACAATGTAAACGTGCTTAATGCTACTGAACTGCAAACTTTAAGATGGTTCATATAATACAGTTTATGTTAAGCATATTTTATCATAACTAATTTTTTTAAAGACAAGGATAATTTGCTGTTCTTTAGAATACAGACTTCAAAAAAACAAGCATAAACACATGGAGACCTGTTAGGAAGCTGTTGCACACTTCTAGCCAATATATGATAGTGGCTTGGATTATGATGTCCCTAGAATTGAAAAGGATGGTTGTGGTATAGATGGAAAAGGCAGAGAGAGTTTATAGTCAGCCCATTCTCGGTGTTTCATTGTAAGGTAAGCAGAGAATTGTAGCAGCATTTTAGCTAGAAATAGTGTTTGGGTAAAGGAAGAGGGGTGTGTGTGTGTGTGTGTGTGCGCGCGCGCGTGTGTGTGTGTGTATGTGCATGTGCACCTCCCCCACCTTGCACTAAGAATGTAGATGGGACTATCTGTTAGAGAGAAAAATATTAATGAAGAAGAGAAGAAAACACTAATTGAAGAAGAAAGAGTAAAAAACACAGAGGCTTTTATTAGGTACCTTTAAACCAGATTTCATGAACAGCTGGAGGTGTTGTCCTTACGTAGGCATAAGAAAAGGTCATTCTTGATAAAAATCCATGGTAACAAATAGGAATGGGGAAAAAAGAAAGCATGAGAACAATGCCTGAAGATTGGTACTCTGGAGGTTAGGAAGATGATGAAGTTCTCATTTGTTTCAGCTTCTTCAAGTAAGATAAAAAAAGTTATTATTTGGGAGTGAAGAAAGGTACAGGTTATTGTTGAAGGCTAGAGAGTAGAAGTATGTAATTGTTGTCTTGGTGACTGAAGAAGCAAACGAATTAAGGCAACGCAATAGGATGGCATAGCAGGACTTAGAATTCACTGGGAATTTTTGAGAAATGTACAGAATGGCATTTGCTCCTCATAACAGTCTTAAAAGATAGGCATCATTTACCCAGATTTATAGGTGTAAAATACAGGGCTGAGTAGGTAGAGTAAGCAGGATGCCAGCTCATTTCATTTGCCTAAGACTGCACCTCAAGGCAAGGGATCTACTTGTGCTCAGCACCTGACATTTCTCCCCCCCTTTTTTTGTCAGAGTCTCACTCTGTTGCCCAGACTGGAGTGCAGTGGCATGCTGCTCATGCCCATTGCAGCCTCAACCTGCTGGGCTCAGGTGATCCTTCCACATCAACCCTCCAAGTAGCTGGAACTACAGATGCACTCCTGTCATTTAATTTTACTGTGACAATATCTTAGCTTCAGATAACAGAGAGGATCAAAGAAAAGTTTAGGTAACTTCCCAAGGCCACAACAGGCAGAAGTAAGTTTCAAATAATCCTGGTTTCCAAACCTACGTCTTCTGCCATACACATGCACTTCACACAGAGCAAAGACCTCAAGCAAAGTCAGAGATAGGCAGGGTAACTCAAGGTCAGTTTCCTTCATTTTCTGAGGTCTCAAAAAAGATGGAATTGCACTCTGTGTGCATTTAAAATGTACATTTTGAAAAGTTCACAGATTAAGATGCCAAGTATGGTTAAATTTTTACCTTTTTGTTGAGAATTTTTTTAAAAAATCTGAGGTTCTAAGTTAAACAAAATAAAAACTACTGCTGGGTTTCTAAGGTTCTAGTTTCATGCTTTCTGTTCTTGAAGTTGCAGGCAGAAGGCATTTTATTCAAATAAATTGCATTCTTTGGAAATGTCAATTTTAATATGTTCAAATCTTGTTTCTCAGACAAAGAAAAAGTGCCCAAGTACAGTTAAGGGTCAGCAAAATCTGTAGTAACTGGTCTTATTCCTGTTTAGTCTGGTGTTTAGAGTGCAAGCTCGAATAAATCTTGTCTGATATGGTTTCTATCACCATTTTACCTTCTTATGAGCACTGTCAAATCGATATACCTTGTCACAAACTGACATGTGTAAATCATTCAAGATTTTATCTCAAAATAAAAATATTTCATAATTCTTCCTTGGCGTAGCTTTTGTATCACTGAATCTAAAATTATATTGATTTATCGTTTGCAAGCATAACACCAAATGCAGAATGATAGAACTGATATTTTTAAGAATCCATCTATATGTCAAAGATATTATAAACAAAGATAAATAGCAAGCTGTGAAGAAAATTGCAAAGTGCATATAAAAACCTAAAATGTATAATGAAAAACAGAAATACAATAATATAAATATAGACAAAATATATAAAAAGATAATTCACAATGAAAAATACAAATGCTCACCAAATATAAAAAAAGTTTTTAAAATAGACAAATGAGATTATATCCAGTTACATCTGCACAGCAAAGAAAATAATCAATAAAGTGAAGAAGCAACACACAGAATAGGAGGAAGTAACTACAAATTATCCATTTGTCAAGGGATTAATAACCAGATTATGTAAGGAATTCAACTCCATAACAACAACCAAATAAGCTGATTTTAAAATGGGTGAAAGACTTGAATAGACATTTCTCTAACAAAGACAAATGAATGGTCAATAGGCTTATGAAAAAAATGTTCAACATTACTACCATCAGAATAAGATATCTAACCACAATAAGATATCTCACCACTGTTAAAATAGCTATTAGCAGAAATATGTGATGAAATGAAAAATAACAAATGTTGGCAAGGATGTGGAGAAAGGCAAATGCTTATATTCTGTTGGTAAGAATGTATAGCAGTAGTGTAGCTGTTATAAAGGACAGTAGGCAGGTTCCTCAAAAAACTAAAAATAGCCTAGGCTGGGTGGCTCAACCTGTACTCCCAGAACTTCAGGAAGCTGAGGTGAGAGGATTGCCGGAGCCTGTGGGTTTGAGACCAGCCCAGGCAACTTGGTGAGACCTTGTCTACAATAAATAGAAAATTAGATGGGTGTGGTAGCACGTGCCAGTAGTTCTGGCTACTTGGAAGGCTGAGATGGAAGAAGTGCAGAGCCAAGCAGGTCAATGCTGGAGTGACCGGGAGTGTGCCACTGCACTCCAACCTGGGCAATGGAGTGAGACTACAACTCAAACAAACAAACAAAAAACAGTACATTAAAGACGTATGAGCACTCTCATGTTTACTGCAGCACTCTTCATAATAGTCAATTTATGGCTTCAACCTAAGTGTCAATCCACAAATAAATGTCTACGATAAGTGAGATAAACCAGGCACAAAAAGACAAACGTGCCATGTTCTTACCCCTATATGGGAGTTAAAAAAGTGGATCTCATAGAGGTAGAGAGTACAATTGTGGTTACCAAGGGTTAGGAAAGGTAAGGGGGAGGAGAAGCTAAAGATAAGTTGATTAAAGGGTACAAAATGCAGTTAGAGAGAAGGAAGGAACTAGTATTCAATAATACAGTAGGGTCACTCTAGTTAGCAATAATTTATTGTATATTTTTAACTTGCTAGAAGAGAATAATTGGAATGTTCCCAACACAAATAAAAGATAAATATTTACGGTGATGGCTATCTCAATTATTCTGATTTGATCATTGCACATTGTCCACAGGTATCAAAATATCACATGTGCTCCCAAAGAATGTGCAACTCTTATAAATCAAAAACAATTTTTAAAAACATACAAGTATAAAAATGCAATGAGTTATAATTGGTATCCATCTGATTAGGAAATAATCATTTTCAACTCATTGTAAGTAAATAATTATCATTAAACTTTGAAAGCACTAAAGGTTTGTGAGTGTGCAGAAACTCTAATACAATTGCTGTGGGTAAAACTTTTATGATGGACAATTTCAATTTATATAAAAAAAATTTTAAAAGTTCACACCTTTTAGACAGTAGTTTCACTTCCAGAAATGATTATAGTGACCACAGCAATAATTCGCTGAATGGAAAAACATGAATTCATAGAGTGGCAGCCTTCTAGATACGCTAACAACACTGGGAATATTGGAAATCTCAGAAAATCATGGCACATTGAGCTCTAACAAAGGTGTAACCATTTCTGTCCATTACTCAGGTACTCAATGTGGTATTCCTTATATTGAGCATTAAGTCACCATGTAATTGGTGGTTAAGCAGTTTAAATGCAAAGGACCTATACAGAAGCACATAGAAATTAAAAGACCACCTTACTCATTGCTCAATCCTTAAAACATCTCTGCCAGTTGAGTTAGAGTCCTTAAGTTTTATGAAAAGTGTGTTGAGAAGTAAATTTCAGACTCACAGATCTTTTAAATTAAGGGAGCTGTGTAAAGCGAGATGACACTTGTAAAATCCCTAGCATAGTGCCTGGCTCAATTGTAACTCAAATGTGCTGAAAAGAAAAAAACAAACAGTCCTATTAAAAAGTGGGCAAAAGACACGAACAGACATTTCTGAAAAGAATAAATATGAGCAGCAAAACAGATACATGAAAAAATGCTTGGCCTCACTAATCATCAAAGAAAGGCAAATTAAAACCACACTGAAATACCACCTAACTCCAGTCAGGATGGCCATCGTCAATAATTTAAAAAACAACAGATGCCGGAGAGGATGTGGAGAAAAGGGAACACTTCTACACTGTTGGTGGGAGTGTAAACTAGTACAATTTCTGTGGAAAACAGTGTGGCGATTTCTAAAAGACATAATGATTGACCTTCCATACGAACCAGCAATCCTCATTGTGGGAATATACCCAGAAGAACTCAAATCACTCTAAGAAAAAGATACCTGCACATGCATGTTTATTGCAGCATTATTCACATCAGCAAAAACATGGAGCCAACCGTGCTGCCCATAGAAAATGGGATGGATAAAAAAAAAATGTGGTGCATATACATGATGGAATATTATGCAACTATAAAAAGGACAAAATTACGAACTTCGCAGCAACTTAGATGAATTTAGAGTCTATAATACTCAGTGATCTATCACAGAAACAAAGAACTGAGTACCACATATTCTCACCCATATCAGTAAAGATACCTGACCTCAAACCAGGCGAAGTGGGGCCAAAAGTTAGGCTCAACGTTACCTTTACAATTACCATTTGTATATCTAATCCTGAATTGTACCCCATATTTAAAAAAAAAAAAAGATAAAATAGACAAGTGGGACCTCATCAAACTTAAAATCTTCTGCAAAACAAAAGAAACCATCAAGAGAGTGGGGAGACAGTCTACAAAATGGAAAAAAGTATTTGCCAACTGTAAATCTGACAAAGTCCTAACATCCGTGATCTACAAGTAACTCAAACACGCTGAAAGGAAAAACAAAACAAAACAAAACAGAAAACAGCCCTATCAGAAAGCGGGCAAAAGATATGAATAGCCACTTCTCAGAAGAAGACATACGAGCAGTCACAAGACACATGAAAAAATGCTCAGCCTCACTAATCATCAAAGAAATGCAAATTAAAACCACACTGAAATACCACCTAAGTCCTGTCAGGATGGCTATCATCAATAACTCAAAAAACAACACATGCTGGAGAGGATGCAGAGAAAAGGGAATACTTCTACACTGTTGGTGGGAGTGTAAACTAGGACAACCGCTGTGGAAAGCAGTGTGGCAATTTCTAAAAGATCTGAAAATTGACCTTCCATACAACCCAGCAATCCCCATTCTGGGAATATACCCAGAATACAGCATTTCTCATACCCCATTGCAAGGGAGTTAAACACATTCCTGTCCTTCTAGCCCATAATGTTCTCAAGAGAAGAAACCATGCCTGTATTGTCTTTGTGTCTCTCAAAAGAAGGAGCTAGATCAACTTTGAACCATCAGGTACCTAAGGAAAGAATGACTAAAAGGAAGAATAATTGCATTCATTTTTCTGCTTTAGGAAGTACACTACACTGACAATGAATATCACTCTATAAAAAAGACACCTGCGCACACATGTTTATTGCAACATTATTCACAATAGCAAAAGCATGGAACCAACCATGCTGCTCATCAAAAGTGGGCTGAATAAAGAAAATGTGATACATATACACGATGAAATATTATGCAGTCATAAAAAATAAGCAAAATTATGGACTTCGCAGCAACTTGGATGGATTTAGGATCTATAATATTCAGTGATTTTATGCAAAGTGAATAGATCTGAGTACTACATGTACCTATTCATAAGTGGACCCTCATCATTCATCATAATACTACAAGAAAGGGATTGGCAGAGTGGGACACTGCCAGGTGAGGGTGGGGGCATATAACATCAATGACAGTACCCAAACGTTACCTGTGCGATAACCACTTATGTACCTAACCCTGAATTAACCTTCACATCTTTGAAATTTAAGAAAAGAAGTAGAAAAAAAAGAAAAAGAAAAAGGTGATCAGGAGTTTTTGTGCTTAATCCTATATAAACAATTTCAAGAAGAACAATGGCCTGAGAAAATCTATGTTTGTAAGACTAACATTCTAGGAGTGATAAGAATCAATTAACTAATACAGTATTTGATTTACTATTACTTCTTCTCAGGCTCATCTATCATGAGGATAGACTGTGATTTTATTATTCGGTGCCAGTGTAATGCACTTTCTAAAGCAGAAAAATAAATGCAATTTTTCTTCCCTTGAGCCATTCTTTCCTTAGGTACCTGATGGTTCAAAGTGGATCTAGATTCTTCTTTTGAGAGACACAAAGATAAAGGCAAGGTTTCTTCTCTCAAAAGTATTATGGGCTAATAGGACAAGAAAGTGTTTTACTCCCTTGCAGTAGGGAATGATAAATGCTGTAGTAGACATGTGCAGTGGAAAGAAAAAGGAGGGAGGATTGACTATTCTTGGAAGACAAGCTTTTCCAGAAAAGGAAACACTTAAGGTAAGCCTTGAAAGATGAAATTGAACTTTGCAAAGGAGTTGAAGGGGCAAAATGCCTTCCAATCTCATCTTTTTTTGTGAAGCTGTTTTTCTTTTTCTGGTACTTTACCTGGAAGGAAGAAAGGATTGCTATCCTCTGTAATCTCATAACACTTCACTACTGTTACCATTTGCATAGGTTCCTGGTGCCCTGAAGTGTCCTGAATTTCACATATCCATCTTAGGATATCCATTGGACTAGTCCTCTGAGGTAAACAAAATAATCTGAATTCTATAAAGAAGGCAAATCTCAAGAAATTTAAGCTACTGGTTATCACAACAATTGGTGACAGAGAAATGATACCAGGCTCACTTTGATATCAAAACATACCATTCAATTTTTCCTAGTATTTCATTTATGCCTCTGTGTTAGCTATTATCTCAAACTACAATCATATATTTCCATAGTTCCATGTGAGGGCAGGGGCTCTGTCTGTTTATGCTGTGTCCCAAGGGTAGACAAGTAGAGCATAATGCTTGGACCTAGCAGGTATCTTAAATATTTAAGGAATGAACAAATAAATTAATGCACAAACCCCTAGAGACATCTTTTGAAACTTAACTAGTTCTGCCAGATATGAAGATCTTTTGTTTTATTTGCTTTGCCTTCTGAATTAAGTTATTTGCCTTTGAGGGTGAGTGTGCACCTTAATCTTTGTAACACCCACAGTTCCTATCACAGAGCCCTGTCTAATGCAGGAGACCTTGACAGATTTTTTTTAAAAGTACATTTCCCATTTCTAGTTGGTTTTAGAAAAAACTTCCAGTCCACTTGCTTAGTTTTGTAAAACAATATCTAATCCCACAAGGCAGGTTTTTTGCTCTCCTGCTGTTCTGAGATAAATTGAAATCATTGTCCCGCCCTTTTTCCCGCAAGATTGTTTTAGCTCTGGGGTTTTAAAATATCTTCACATGTCTTAACCTCTGAGGCTCATATGACCCATGCAGAGACCTTCTTTCCTCTTGGGAAATTAATTTAAAACTTGGCTTTTACTTGAGCAAATGCTTAGATCCCAATAGGTTTCATTCTTATAGGAAATGTTAGCAAATTATAATTAGAAAAAAAATAGGGGGTGAAAGAGGAAAAAGAACTACCATATAAAACCTTGACTGCAATTCGAACCTATGCTATGGCATTGTTGCTTTTTTATCCAAGTTAAATTTTGTCAGAGGTAAAGTTTGCAAATCAATTTCCACACCATGTAAGGCTCTAAATTTTTGCCTGTTGTTTTAATTTTGTGGTAGTAGTAACTTTGGTGAAGTCGAAACACCATTCTCTAAGAAGAGATATGCCTGTTTTTATACAGCATCAGACTGCTGTGAATTGATGTCAGACTTGCTGGAGTTCACCTTCAGGCCATGTATATTATGGTAAGAGCTAGGAGCTTCCCCTCCTGTTTGTATCCATTAATGGTCGCTCTTTCCTGAAAGCGGAATATAAGACTATGGAGTTCAAAGTGACTGCCATATGTATCTTTACTGAACTCTTCCATTCTGGGGGGAAGACAGGTAAATAGAGATGGTGACTGGAAATCAAATTAACCAGCCACGAATTATTGACAAGTTAGCTGGTCTAAAGTATAATCTCTGTTCCTTCCCACTCCAACAAAATCTCCTATGTCCAAATGCTAGTAAGCAACTTGAAAGCCTTGAGGACCTTTTCTACTCCTCTTTCTGGGCTCCTTCCAATGTAATCACTATGAATTATTTGCAATTATTACAGCTTTTAAATATTTTGCAATTCCATCCTTTTTCTTCCTCCCCAGGCAATTGTTTTCACTCAGATTCTCCACAATATTTTCCAGAAAAAAAAAAAAGGAAAACCCTTAACTGGTTTTGTTGCAGTATGCGAAGTGGAGAGGTGAGGTGTAGAGAAAGACATAGTGTGTAGAACTCAATGGCACATGATTTTCATCAGCTGAAAGGAGATATCATTACCTCTAACATCACCTGTAAGATTTATATTGTTCTAAATTTTTTACTTACCATCCCTGTCAAAGGATCTTGTATGTCGCGCTGTAGCTTACAGTTACCACCTCCCACCCCTCACCCCCACCCTCGGCACCATCCTGCTCTTCCTGGAAGGAACATTCTTCCCTGACCCATTCCCATGGGTTCTGCCATGTGATTTTTTTTTTTTTTTTTTTTTTGGCTAGTGAAATGTGCATAGGTGACATGGACCATGTCCAAGCAGAGCTGTGAGAGCCATTGAGTGGTTTGGCTGTGTCATCTACCCTCTGCCAATGGACTGGCATATTCTAAATAAGACCTGCTCCTTCAACCTGGGTCTAGGAAGGAAGAAATTGTGGGCAGAGCCACAGCTGATCTCAGTCAATATATGAAAGGCAGCCAGTAAATTTAGGAATTTGTTTATTTAAAAAATGTGTATTTATTCTTGCATGTTTAAACTTCAGTCACTCTCAAAGTACTCTCCATTGGATGCAATACACCTATCAAGATGCTTTTTCCACTGCTCAAAACAGTTTCTGAACTTGTCAATGTTGATGTCTTTTAGTGCTTCGGCTGTTTTTTGTTTGGACTCTCCCACACTGGCAAAATGTTTCCTTTTGAGAACTTTTTTCATCTGGGGAAACAAAAAAAGTTGCTTGGAGCGAGATGGGGTGAAAAGGGAGGGTAGAGCATGGGAGTCATGCTGTTTTTGGTCAAAAACTGGTGCACACTAAGCACGGTGTGGGCAGGTTGAAAGAATCTCAAAAAAAAAAAAATTCACTGAAGCCTCTCACAGCCTCTCATAGCAATGCTAGCTGGTACACTGATGCCAATGGATTCCTAGAACACTTACCAAGCAGGGGAAGTCTATACCCCAAGGGGCCCACCCTCCAAAAGATAATTCTGGGTTTTTTGTTTTTTGGTCCCCCCTCATTTAACAAGAGAACAAAATAAACTTCTGTTGTTTAAGACTCTGACATTTGGAGTTTTTATTTTTTTACTCTAACAGTATAGAAAAAACCTCATTAATACAAATAATTTATTTAATAGGTTATTTAATTCCTTGTAAATCATGATTTTGTAACAACTGATACTACCTTGGCATAAACTTTCATTGGATTTGTGAAATACTGCCTTGTCTCAGGATGGACTGCTATAACAAATACTACAGACTGAGTGGCTTCAACAATATTTATTTCTCACATTTCTAGAGGCTAGAAGAAGTTTGGGTTCAAGGTGCCAGCATGGTCAGGTTCTGATGAGGGCTTTCCCTTGTTTACAGAAGGCTACCATCTTGTGTCCTCACATGATGGAGAAAGAGCTCATCTCTCTTGCATCTCTTTTTATAAGGACACTCTTATAATCCCACTCATGAGGGCGCCAACTTCAAGTCTTGATTACTACCCACAACTCCCATATCACAATACCATCACATTAGGGATTAGGGCTTCAACATATGGATTTTGAGAGGACACATATTTGGTCAGTAGCATGACTCTTCTGTGAAACATCTGAAGAATATCAGTGAAAGAAGATAATACATGCAAGGCAATGTGCTAAACAAAAAGTAGGCAATTTACAAAAGCTGGTATCCCTGCCCATGTCTGCTCCTTATTAACTTAAAATGACTCAGCTGTGTGTTTTTAAGGCTTAGCTCCCTTCAAGGAATGATGTATTCCAAAAGTCTTTCACTTAAAAATGATTTTTTAAAAAGAAGAAATTTTTATGATGCTGACACTTTTTTTCCCCTTCTGTCTTCAGAGCATCAAAATGTCAGGCTTTTGGTGAATCTATTAACAATTAACCATCACATAAAGGGCAGCCAACCTTCCCTCTTACACTGTAATTGTTCTGTAATTCTGGCTTGAAAAAGACTATTTCATCAGTAGCAAACATTTGTTGAGCCTCTATTAAGCACTGGGCTGAGGAACAATAAAGATGTAAGCTTTGAGAAGCGTATGCTGGCACCTCGGAGGCCATACAGCGTGGAGAAACTGACAGAGGAGTATGGCGACAGCGGGTGCTGAGAGGGCCAGGACTGACAGGGAGATGGCAGGGCCAGGCAAGCCTCCAGGGCAGGGAAGAATTTCACTCATTCCACAAACCAGCTCCCTGTGGGCCTTGCAGCAAAGCCAAGAAGGAACAACAGCACTGAGAATTGTGGATGAAGTAGATGTGATTGGAACACAGTGGGAAAGTAAAAAGAATATGGGGAAAAAATATGAAAAAGAATAATTTTTGAGCACCTGCTACGTGAGGTTAGGACTTACATTTATTTCCTAATTTAATCTTTAAAGCAAGTCATATGAAGTAAGCACTAACATGCTCATTCTAAAGATAAAAAAAAATTGAGGCTTATCACTTACACAATGCCTCATAGCTAGTCAGTGCCCAAGCTGTGAGTTCCTGTTCTGTCTTTGACCCTTAACTAGTGACTTTTGCAATGTATAATTTGTTTTTACAATTTTTGCAAGTATCCTTTACAACCTCACTCAGCTACTGTAAGGCTAAAATGAGAAATGAGTTAGTGTTACACCTCAGCTGTAGAATCCCTGTACTCTACTTCTTCCCATCCCAACACATGCTTTCCCCACTGCAGAGAATGCTCTTCTGCCCTGCTGCCACATTGACTTGGCCCCAACCCCTTTCCTAATCCCTGTTTAAGCTTGGCCTTTACACTTGGTGAAGTCCCCTGATGCATCTTCCCCTGCCCCTGCCACAGTGAATTGCCGTGTTCACCCTTCCTCTCTGCTCCACTGTCACATTGACTTGTGTGATATCAACATCATTGTTTCTATATCTGTTTCTCATGATATACGGAGCAATTTCCATTCTCATCTCATGAGACTAGATTCTTTGTGGGTTTATTTGTATGTTGTTTATTCAGATGTGGATGGAGAGCAAGAGCCTGCTGTGTGCAATGAGGCCTGCTTGGTGTTGGAGTATACTGAGGAATAAGAGAGAAATGGTCTCTGATCTCACCAGGTTCATTCCACTGGCCAATACAAAGGCCTTGGCGATTATGACAGAGGTCATTGCGAAGGTAGGGGATACCAAGTGTCTCTGAAGGTCAGAGGGTGACATCTCACCCAGGTTTGGGGAGTTGTGAGAGCCATCCAAAGGGAATTGACATCTAAACTAATATCTCAGAGAGGGAATGAGGTTAACTAAGTGAAGGAAGCAAGAGCAACTTTGTCAGTCCCTAGAACACGAAGTCTGCATGCACTTTTAGTAATACAATTTGCACTAAAAGGAAAGTACTCTTTGAAAGCTGTTTGCCACCTTAGATAGACACAGTCCTGGCTGTTATCATAGAATGGGTTAAAGCATATCAGTATTTGTAACTCAGCAATGCATGCTTTCGTATACTTTGAATGAGAATTTAGCATATCTTTTAAAAAAGAATCCTATATATGTTCTGATTTATCACCTGCCACTGCCTGTTTATCTTATCTCACTTTCTGAAATATCCTTTCAAGATGGAAAGTACAGCTGATTGCGAAGGTGTGTTTATAACTTGGTGACAGAGAAAGGAAAGTCAGACAAGCACAGTTGAATCAGATAGTTGGGGGGTTTATTGTGTTCTCTGAGCTACTTTTAATAAACTTTCCTGATACTCAGTAAAAGGATGTGGTCTCCATCAAAAGCTCTTTTCGGTAACCAAACCAACAAGAGGAGAAAAATACACCTACACAGTCCCAGGTGCAGCTGAACTGCGGAGAACTCTGTGAGAGTGCAGCATGCTGCCTCTGTTCCTACCAGCTCTGAGGAGCTCATGAGGGCCAGCAGTTCAAATCTCTTTTCATGCAGAGTTACAGGTGTGGACAGCACTGAACCTCTTTCAGTCGCAAGCTCAGGGGACACAGCATGCACATCTCTGTGCTCTCCCAGCTTAGAATTGCAGATTGGGCATGGAGGCTCATGCCTGTAATTCCAACACTTTGGGAAGAGTGAGGCAGGAGAATCACTTGAGGTCAGGCATTTGAATCTAGCTTGGACAACATAGCCAGACCCAATCTCTTAAAATAAATAATAATAATCGTATCTTTCTTTCCAACCTAGAACTCTTCTATCTCCCAACCCCTCAATCCCCGAGTATTGACCCAAGTCCAAGTATACTAAGTAGCCCCAGCTTCAGCCAAATGCCCAACCTCCCTCTTAGATGGCCACGCAGCACTCAAAGGGTGCAGCAGTATAGAGAAGAGGCTGGTTTGGAGAATGAGGAATCAGCTCGGGTTAGTGGAGCAGAAACACAAGCAACTCTTACTCCAAGATGGGCAAGATCCCTTTTCTTGGGTCATTTCCAATATGTTTTTTCATTTGGATCAAGAAAAGCCACAGGGCCTTCTCCTGACTGAGTCCTATGGCCAAGATATAAAGATGGGTGGAAGAGACATGGTGTGCCTCAGGGGAGACTGTTGCTAGTTTCTTTTCTTTGGAAAACCCCCATTACCAACAACTTTTCTTATCTATCTCTGAATACTTTATTCATATTTTATCCTGCACTTATATTCAAGGTGCTGAAATAGACTTCACAATGTGTTACATTATTTACTTTTTGTTTAACATTTTTAACCCTCAGGTTCTTTACCATATAAGAGTTAAGATAATGTTTACTTTAAAAATTCATTTTCAGAATTAATGAAAAGTTAATATACAGATTAAAAGTACAGCAGGCAGGAGACACATTTGTATTGTTGGCCCCTGATTCATCACCTCCTAGCTCAGTGCTATGTACAAAAATAACATAGTTAATAGATACTTGTTCAGTGGTCTATAGTGAGTGATAAAAAGAAGCAGATGTTACAATCCTGCTTAAAGTAACATGTCAGTTCTAACTGATGCATTGGGGCACTCTGGGTGCTTTCACACTTATTGTCTCCTTTAAGCCTCACCCGTCACTCTGAGAAGTAGGTCTCATAATTGTTTGACAACTAAAGAAAATGGGGCTAAGAGAGTTTAAGTGACTACAAAAGCCTTGACATTTCTGTCCCAGCCATTGTTTAAGACCAGACCCCCAAATCTAACCTCAGTACTATTCCATCAGGCCATCGTTCTCTTCAAATAGTGAGAGATGTCAACATGTCCACACCAGGTAAGCCATTGCTGCTAGGTTATTCTCTTCACTCTCAGCCGGCACACCTAGCAGAATTCCACTGAATTGGCGTCTGGGCAATTTTGACCCCCACTCGTGAGTGATGTTGACATGTTGAGCACTTTACTTGCATCACCACATTCTCCTTTGAAATAACTCTTCAAAGTGTCCTCACAGCTGGGCCGACTGAAGTTTGGAGGGAGGAGGATGAGTCTTTCCCAGCATCATCAAGCTTTGCCTCCAAAGCTTGCTTTCTGAATCACTGCAGTCCCCACACGGCCACTAATGTGTAATGTATTCAAGGGCAGCACCAGATGGTGGAGACGTTCCAAGTTTTCCCAGGCCCTGGAAAGGCACTCAAGAATCAGATTTGCGCAAATGACAAGGTAGCTTTGATTGACCAATAGTACCAACTGTTCTCTGGCACTCATTCTGTGCTGAGAGCCATTCTGAGCACTTTAACACATTCAGGCAAACATTTGTTGTTTATTTGCCTTTGAGTCGGGGTCTCACTCTGGCATTCGGGCTGGGGTGTGTCAGTGGCACCATTACGGCTCACTGCAGCCTCAAACTCCTGGGCTGAAATGGTCCTTCTCCTGCCTCAGCCTCCTGAGTAGCTGGGACTACAGGCAAGCACCACCATGCCTAGCTATTATTTATGTATTTATGTATGTATTTTTGCATTTATGTATGTATGTATGTATGTATGCATGTATTTATTAGAGAATAAGAACCTGCTATATTGCCCAGGCTGGTTTCCAGCTCTTGGGTTTAGGTAATCCTCCCGCCAT
This sequence comes from Tarsius wallacei, assembly GCA_963574415.1. Lineage (NCBI taxonomy): Eukaryota > Metazoa > Chordata > Mammalia > Primates > Tarsiidae > Tarsius > Tarsius wallacei. Next base: position 29,886 of record CAUYQG010246858.1, on the reverse strand, counting down.
AGCCTCTCAAAGCACTGGGATTATAGGCAGGAGCCTCCATACCTAGCCTTTTTTTTTTTTTAATGAACCTTGTTGGTGAATCTCTAGTATTATCACCTTTTAGCCATTAAAATGTGCTTGCTATCACTTGTAAACATTACTTTGTTCAGCTTTTTATAGCCACCTACTATTTGGCCACATTGTGACCAAATGCATGAATAAGGGTGCTACGGGTGAGGATCTCAGTGCTCAGAGAAAAAAGTAGATTGGTGAGCCAACAGGCACCTCACATATATTGTGCTAAGTGCTTGGTGAATGTTTTTCAATGAGGGGACACCCTTAGATGGAAGGACCCCCTAGCCTGGCCTCTTTAGAAGTTATAATATATAATACCACCCTGCCATTGATAGGTGCTCAACTGGCAGAAAAATAGAAAAGGCAAGATTTTCGGCTCTGGTGCAAAGGTGTTGAAGACAGTGACTGAGACTGAGTGGGTAAAAGATGTTGACAGTCAACAGGGCTTGATGTTTGAAAAAGAGATTTGAGCTAGATCATAAAGAATTCTAAATTTCATGCTAAAATGCAGCTTAGAATCCAACATAATCATTACCCAGTGTCTTCTGAGTGGCTAATGTGCTCTCTGGAGGCAAGAGGCAACCTCTCAATCAATTCAGAAGAGATGTGCAATGTACAAACCAGCGTTTCATCACCACGGTGTGGTGCAGGTGGCCGTAAGAAGGTTGGACGGCAAGAGAGGTTTTTATATTTCTTGTAGCAGCCAAAGGTAAAACCACATTTTTAATGTATTGAAAATAACATCATTTGTTTCTTTTTTCCTGTTTTATGAAATACTGTAAACATATTGTAAGAATAGAGAGTAAATAGTGAACATATATGTATTATTCTCAACTTTATTAAATTCTTATTCATGTTATATTTGATACAGATTATTTTTTGAGAACTTATAAACATTACATAGCTGGTGGGACCCTTGTGTACTGCACTGGATCTCTCTCTCTCCCCCAATTATTCCATAAGATAATCACTCTTATGCATTTAGGGTTTTTACTCCTAGACAAGTGTTTAAAATGGTTGCTACTTTTCATGAGAAAAATTTCAATATTTTTTTAGATTTGAAAACTTTTTATAAATGATATCACACTGCATATATATTTTCTTCAACATTTTTTTTTTCTAAAGCAGCATGTTTTAGGGATTTTTGCTGTTGATTCATACAGTGCTACTTTGTTAATTTTAACTGTTGACTTGTATTTGCTCACAATTTTGTATTCATCTGTTGAAGAACATTATTTATTTTGGGGGAGGTAAGAGATTGGCAAGGAAAAATGGACCGAGTGGATCTTAATTCCAAAATCAGTGAACCAGAAGATAAAAAGTATATGTAATAGTGCACATGAAACCAAAGTGTTAGTTTGCTTCAGTGTCAACTTCCATGGGTCATCTCTCTCATCCTGTGATTTATTGTTTACATTTCTCTTAGCAAAGTTGTACCAAGTGATTGCCTTAAATACTTACAGAGATCAGGAAAACAGTGCTTTCATTGAACAATTTTGCTAAGTTTCTCTTAGGGTTTTAAATTCTACTAGAGTCTATCTGTTTATATGACTGGTTTCTTGAACTCAATGAGATCTGACAACAAGTTTGTGAACTCATCCTAGAAAAAGTGCTACATACCTCATTGCTGAATATCACTACAGTCACCCTCAAAGTACTCCCCTTTGGAAGCTATGTACTGTTGCCAGCCCCCATTCACCCATCAAAACTATTTTGGAACTCTCTGGGATGAGCAAGAATGTCAGGGTTTGAATTAGAACAGTAAACAAACATTAAATTTTTGTTAAACTTAGAAAGAGTGGAAGTGAAATCAGTCCAAATTTATGGGGATAGTGCCATGAAGAAAATGGCAGTGTGCAAATGGATTAAATGTTTTTCTGAGGAGAGAGAAAGTGTCACTGATGAAGAGAGGTCAGTATGGTCAGTAACGGGCAGAACTGACGAAACATTGCAAAAATTAATTGAATTGTGTGTCAAAATCATCAGCTGACTGTGAGAAGCATAGCTGATCAAATAAAAATCGATAGAGAAATTGTTAGGAAAATCCAACTGTATTGGAACACCCTCCCTACTCACCTGATCTGGCTCCCAATGACATTTTTCTTTACCTGAAGATAAAGAAAATATTGAAAGGAAGACATTTTGATGACATCCAGGACATCAAGGGCAACACGACAACAGCTCTGATGGCCATTCCAAAAAAAAAGTTCCAAAATTGCTTTGATGGGTGGACTAGGTGCTGGCACTCATGCATAGCTTCCCAAGGGGAGTACTTTGAAGGTGACCATAGCGATATTCAACAATGAGATATGTTGTCTTTTTCCTAGGATGAGTTTGCAAACTTAATCGTCAGACCCTGTACGTCTTACAGTTGTTTCTAAATTACTTTTCAGAATTATTCTCAAAGAAAAACATTCATTTTTTCTTTTGGTAGCTGAAGGTGGAAATCTCGATTATATTGAATGCATTATTTTCATCTTTCCTGTCATCTCTGCCATGGGTTGCTTTAGACCATTTCAGAAGAATCTAACTTAAACCATTATTATATTACTGTTATATGACAGGATTCTTTTTATTTATTGAGGCAGAATGTCTGTGCAATACAGAGGAAAGAAACATTCTTTGAGAATGGGTACATATCAGACTCTCATTAAGACTCCCTCCTCTCTCCAACTAATAATGTTAAATTAGACAAGTTATTCCCCTTTGCATGATAGAAAAGCGAGGAGGTAGGAGCTTAAATAACTTGTCCAGTGTCATGCAGATCGACCAATACAAAATAAGTACAGTTTCACTTGAGTCTAAAATTATATTTTTGACTCAAAAAGACAATATTTTAATTAAATAATAATTTCTTTTCACTGAATGTCATCCTGGTGTGTTCTCTGGTCTGTAGCCCAGCCTGGTAAACTGTGCATTAGGGAAGATAGGTGAGAATTGATTGTTCCTATGAAGACATTTATCCAAACACATTGTTTTTCTTGAACTTGAACTTTTCATGCAACAAAATATTTCATTCTTGACAATTATTATTCAAAAAACACCAGTGGTTGACATAACTTGCAGGTAATGTAGTTAGAAGAATTACTCTGCCACAGCCAAACTATACTGTAAACACAAAGCCAGCAGCCTGGCCACCTTCTCTGCATATTTCTCTAACATCATTGTCAGCCGACTCCAGATTTAAGGAAGACTGCGTGTCATTTGTAGGTCCAGGGAGAAGTGGTGTTTGCAGTTGGTCACTGCTAAAAGGCAGCGTAATGGTTAGTGAACCAGATGTCTTGACACACAGGAGGCTTCCGGGACAAATACCCACCCACAGATTCTCAATTAGGGAAATCTAAATTAGCATGACAACAAGGAAAAGGGTCTGGTGTGCAACTAAAATATTTTAGCTATTGTTTATTTTTCTGAGATATTAGCTAATAGCCTTTAAAAATTCATAGGAAATATAGTTATTTGCTAAAATATGAAGCCTTTTATAAAGAAGAGATCAGTAGAGTAATTTGATAAACTTGTGGTGGATTTGTAAAAGAAAAATCCTCTTCAAGGCTAAAAATAATAGATTCTATGATATGGTTTAGATAACAAAAACATAATTCTCCTTGGATATGAGAAGACTTGAGAAATGAACTGAGGGTGAAAAAGTCCCGTAACAATGAGAAAAAATTCTTCTAACAGTTTCAGCAATTCTAATGTGTCTCGAGTCCCAGAAGGTTTTGAGTTGCAGCTGCAGATGACAATTCCTTTTCTTTTCTTTCTTGTTTTTTTTCCTTCTCAAACTGAATACCAACAATGGAGCAAGTGATTGCAGTGTAGCAAAAGACAAAAACTGTTTCAGAGTATTGCCTGCTTGTAGAAGCCTGGGAAATCCATGCTTCCAAGTCACAAACAATAGTTCTTTTAACCTAACACATTGCCCCAAACTGGGTGGTAAACACAGTTCCCAAAATTGTCATGATCCAACGTATTAGGAAACCTACGACAAGACAAGCTTAGCATAGTTTATGTGCTCCAATGAAGAAGTGTCTTATAGAAGAGCGCCTTTCACAAGCTGGAGAGCAGCTTCTTCCAATCAGGAATGGAAGCATGAGTCACACTTTCCTATGTATCATCATGCAACAACATCATTACCACAACATAAATAGGAATGTCTTACTTAACAGGGTGGGTCATGCTGGGGGAGATGGTTGGCATCTATATGAACTAGGGAACATTCCCTAAGGAACAGAGAAATTCACTTTGACTATTGATTGTTTCTGCTCACTTATCCCTCCAATGAAGTTATATTTTGAAAGAAAGAAATGATTAATTTTCTTCTGCCCTGGAAATTTTGTGTGCTTTAATGCTACTTTAAATATACTCAAAGAGATAAGAATGACCCATGGTAGATATACAATGATATTGAATGACCATTCTTCTTTTCAACCAACTGATTGATGCTTCAGAGCCACAGCATTATCGTTCTAAGCTTCTAGAGATATAGAAATAAATATAGTGAATCCCTTTCCTTACTGTTTATCAGGGAAGACATATATTTTAGCACTCTTATAGTGGAGTGAGTTAAAGGATTGGGAAAACAAGGTAAAATATCTAATGTGAATAATCAGTAGGCTTCTCAGAGAAGGTAGCAGTTAAATAGAAGCAAAAGAATAGGAGTTTTCTAGTTAGACAAGGATAGGAAGGACATTCTAATCAGAAGGAATTGCATAAAGACACAGAGGCATGAGATAATAGTAAAAACTGGCATTTATTTAGCATTTGCTATATGACAGAAGCTACTTTAAATGTGTTGCTTGTGCCATTTCAATTACTCATTGTCATAACCTTATGACACAGTGCTATTATTATCCTTACTTTTTATATGATAACATTGAGGTTTTGAGAATTAAATGACTTGTTCAAGTCAAATAGCTGTTAAGTAATGAAGGTTGGGATTTGAACTCAGTCTTCTTTTTTGTTCTAAAAACTGAGCTTCTAGTGCCATACTGCACACAGACTGTGAGGTGTAGAATAAGGACAAAAGGAAGCCTAACATTAGACAGTTGGCATTCAGCTGTAATATACAGACAAACGAAGTACTTACAGCATTTCAAGCAAGGGAGTGAGATGATCATATGTATATTTTCAAAAGATACCTTTTGTAGGCGTTGTGCATTCAGGATTGGTGAGGAGGCTTTTGGAGGACTGAGATGTGAGATGGAATTTTCAACCCCAATAAGAAGCAATAAGGGCTAAACACAGACTATTGCATGGGGATGGTGTGTTAAGGATGGATTTACCAGATATTTGAGAATGAAAGTCTACATGAATTGGGCAAAGCAGAGAGGTCTCAGAGAAATGCCCAAATGTCTGGGTTGGGAGCCTCAGTAAATTGTATCACCCGTAACCAAGGTTCAGTAAACAGAATAGGGAATGTTCCACTGATGAGCCACTGTCTGTCTACATCAGCAAAATGTTCCCAAGTACAGAGAGGTGAGTGCACTTAGGTAATTAGAACAACAAGGCTAACTTCATGTGTTGCAGAAGACATCATAGAGGCTGACAGAAAGTAAAGCAACACAAACGACACAGCAGGCAGACCTGGTTCATACTCCATGGTGGGATTGAAGATGGAGCACAGGCAATGTACCACAGGAGATGGAGGGAGAAATGCTCACTGTGAGCTGGATTTGTGCAGCAGATGACACTGAAGAAGGGCTGTAAATGTAGATGATGGGAGGACATATGAGCACACCAAGTGATAGCCCAATAGTCAGTGTGCTTACACAGTAATGACTGGAATCTAACTTTTGCATAGAATCTTTGTAGAGCATACACATGATCAAATGGTAGATTCAACTCAGATTTCAGAAATCCTTGAAGGAGGCCATATTAAGTGATTTGTTGTTTTATATATTCTGTGTGCCCTTATGTGTATAAACTGCTTCTCTAGACATTAGTGTGCTTTGGGATTTCATAAGGTGCACATTAACATTGAAATTGGTAGAGAATGGGGATGTGACATTAACAATATTAACCAAAATGGTTCTGATGCAAGTGTCTGAAGATTATACTTTGAGAACACTGCTCTAAGACAGTTTATTTCCGGATAATGACACCTAGGAAATTGCATATTAAAATATGTAAACAGTCAACATTGTGTTTTTTGTTACAAGTCCTTACAGATATTCAAATCAGAGCCTCTAATTCTTTTAGATGCATTTTTCACTCCCCTGATCTGCTTCTTTTTCCCTTCTCCCTGCCTCCTTTCTATCTCAAGCTCTCACATGTTTTCTTTCTTCTTGATACTTGCTGAATTCTTGTATCTCTTTCTCTTCTCTGCATGCCTTTTGTTATTTCTTACACTCTCACCATTCTTGTTTCATCTTAATTTCTCATTCTGTTTTTCTTTTCCGATTTTTGTTTCTTCATTTATTAGTGCAGTCTCCATCTTATGTGGTAATTTCTTCATTGATTCATTTATTATTTTCCATTGGTATTGGATTTTGTCAAATTTTTTTTGTGTCTATTGAAATGGCCATATACTTTTTCTCTTAATTCTACTAATACCATGACTTGTACTGATTCATATTTGAATGTTAAACCAACTTTGCATTTCTTTGACAAAGCTCACTTAGGCAAGACATGGTGTATGTATACATATATGCAGTTGTATATCTACATATATATGTATACATGCACACATTCAATTTGCTAATGTATTTTAAGTGTGTGATATGTGTCCATAAGCACATTAGTCTACAATTTTCTGTTTTTGTAATACCTTGGTCTAGTTTTGATAGAGAGTAATTCTGTCTTCATAAAATTAGTTGGGACTTGTTCCTTCCTCCTCTATTTTCTGATATAATTTTTGTAGCATAGCAATTATTTCTTTCTTAAATGTTGGATAGAATTCACCAGTGATGCCATCTGGGCCAGGAGTTTTCTTTTTCAGAAGGTTTTTAATTATGAATATGATTTATTTAATTGACAGAAGTCTATTTTCTCTTCTATTTCTGCTTAGGTTAGTTTTAAAATTAGCAGTTTTTAAGAAATGTTGTTACTTTATCTAATTTTAAAATGCTATTGGCATGAAATTGCTCATAATATTTTCCTATTATACTTTTAATTTCTGTAGTATCTTTGGTGATGTCCTCTCTTTCATTCTGGATATTACTAATTTATGTCTTATGTTTAATTTCTTCATCCATTTAGCTGGAGGAGTTATTCTAGGTATTATGAGTGATGAGTTGTGAAAATTCTGATTTTTGCTATTTTCCCCCCTAAGCAAGTCATTTGTTTTGTTTTTGCAGGAAATTATCTTAGTTGAACTCAAGTTGAAAATTGGCTTGTTGTTGTTCTTTAGCTGTGATTCTAGTTGAGATACTTTTTTTATGTAGCTGAGCTTCTTAGGATGTTCCAGTCAGAGATGTGAGTAGACATAATTTGAGGATTTCCTAAATGATTTTTTTCTTCTTTGTCTTCTCTTACCTTCTCCTTCCTTTTTCTTATCTTTCTCCTTATCCTCTCACTTTTCCATTTGTATATAACTTCACTAGAGTCCATGGTAATATCTGTGATAATGATAACTCTATGTTATAATTCTCTCCACTGGGTATGTACTAATCTGATATTATTCTCCAGTGCCTTCAGATAGCTATTTTTTTTTTCATTCTCTTCAGAGTTTATACTTGTCAGAAAAGTTGGTCACATACAATGTTACTTGGTCATTAACTGCATGAAGATCTACATATTTCTGTGCTCTCATTTTCTTTTAAACAGAGTTTGCTGAAAGGAGAATTTTAGGTTATTTTCTTTATGTTCTCCCACTCCCCACCTTTGACTCTTTAAAGATCTTGGACCATTGTATATTATCTTACATTGCTTCTGACAAAAAGTCTGTAGTCATTCTTACCTTTGTCCCTCTTTATAAAATGTGTCTTTCTTTTCTTGTTTTTCTAAAATGTTCTGTTTCTCAAATTGTCTTGCAGCAATTTGATTATCATTTATTTTTCATGATTCTCTTTGTGTTTGTTCTGGTTAAATCTTCTTAAATTTTTTGGTTTTGTGGGTCGTAATAAATAGTCTGACTCCACTTTTTGATGTTTAAGTGCTGAAAGCTTTTTAGTCTCTCTCTTCTCTTTTCAACATCTTGGAAACTGATTTCAAAAAAGGTCAAATATGTCCTACTTTGGTGAATGCTTATGCCTCCCTGTTTATTAACCACAATTAAAACCCCAAGCCAATCCTCCTTCTTTCCCTGTTCTCTCAAATCATTTCCAGATCAGCTTGAAAAGCATCCTTTACTCTTCCCAGGGGGCTTGTTATGTGAGTAATAAAACTTTTCATACCCTCATAGTATGTGTATGGCATCAACTGTCTTAACATTTGAACAAAATTTTGAGTTGGAATCCATCCTCTATTTTCAGGTGACTACAATATAGTTTTATGATTTTTATCAAATTTTGAAAATGTGTATTATTACTTAAAATATTTTCTCTTCAACTTCTGTACACCCTTGCATATTAAATAATATGACATTGTCTCATAGGACATTGAGCTTCTTTCAAACATGTTAGGCATTATTTGTGTCTATGGTTCCATTTGTGTAATTTCTATTGCTCAACTTCAAGTTATTTGATCTTTTCTTCAATAATATTTAATATTCAATTAAGATCACTAATTTTTCTTTTTAATTTTATATAATTTTCAGGTTAAGGAGTGTTATTAGGTTATATAACAAGTCTTTAACTACTCACATCATTTTGTTTCTGTTATCCTCTAAAACTTTGAACATATTTATATAAGCAGTTTTATAGTCATGGCTAGCTTACATAATCTGTATTATTAATATTACTAGTTTCATTTATGTAGGCTTTTTTGTCTGTAATATGTCACAGTTTTCCACTTCTTTGTAAGCTAGTGATATTTGATTGAAAGTTTCACATTGTGACTTTATGTATGGAATATTATGATTTCTTATTTTCCTTAAAGACTGTTTAACTTTCTTTTGGCAGTGAGTGAAATAATTTGTGGATCACTATAATTATTTTGAGCTTAACTTTAAGTTTCATTAGGAAAATCTGAATAAACCTTTATTCCAGAGCTAATTTAATGCTATCTATGAAATGTGATTCTTATGGATTCTTCTCTACTGAATACTCTGGATGTTCTAAAAGGTCTTCTTACTCTGGTTGGTTCACTCTCCAATTATGTATGTGCTCTGGGAATTGATTAGCTTAAAGTGCCTCTGTTTTTCTTTGCTCATTCTGGTATAATTTCACTTTACACATGCAAAAAGTGAATATATATATATATACACATATACACACACTCATATATATGTGTACATACATATACATGTGCTTACATATGTGTGTGTATAGAATCTCTTTGTCTCAATAATTCTTTTTCTTTAGCACTCTGTGTTTCAATTTTTGTTCAGTTGCACTGCCAAAATTTATCATTTCTGCATCTTCGACTCAACAGTTTTTCCATCTCCTGCTTGAGTTCTTTCTCCCAACAGGATTCATAAAGTGCCTCTGGGGGTGGTGGGTAAAGTAATTATGAATCTCAATTCATTTTTTTCTTCATCTCAAAGATAACATTTATAATTTTTTTGCCATTGACCAATATCTTAAAGAGTTATTTTATGAAATTTGTTTATTTTTCTACTAGTTTGTGGAGGAAGGGTAAAACAAATACCAACTACTCCTTCATTGCTGAAAATGAGAGCTCTCAGATCTTTTATTTTATTGCCTTTTAAAATTGTTTTTGACAAATAAAGATTCAGGTTCAACCTAAATTTTAACCACATTTGGCACTTCTAGCGGATGGCAGTAAACTAAGCTGCCTTTACAAATGACTGAGTTCACAGTGTTCTGCTAGGACAAGTCACAGTTTGTTTATCTATCTGGACTTCAAAAAGGTTGGTTTATTCTTTGTAAAACAATGGTAAGATCTATTTCACAAATATTAAAATGTTAAATTTTTGTATGTTATAATTGAATAAATAAGATTATTGTAAGAAAGAGGAAGAAAGGATAACATGAAAGTAAGATTGCTGTATTCATAAACACAAAATAAACTCAAGTAAAATGATAAATACCAAAGAGTAATGAATTTCCATCTATCATTTTTTCATTCAAGTTTTTATTAGGTAAACTTATGATTTGCATAATAAAAATGCTTTTAAAGCAAATTGTGCTGAAAATTTTAGGTATTTATATGGGAAAAAATAAACTTCACCTCTACCTTGTACCATGTACAAAAATTATTTTAAGTTGGATAATGTATTAAGGGCAACATTCGATCTCACTTCTTTTGGTATCAAATGTGATTAAGTTATTTAAATATTCACTTGGAAATAAATGTATGTAGCATAGTATTATGGGGCAAAATAATTTAAAAAATAAAATATTTTTACTACTAGAATGGAGAGATGACATATAAGTTGGAAAGGTCTGACTGTATGTATTGAAGATTGGGCCTGGGGAAGTCAGGTATGGCTCTAGCATGGATTCTGAATAAGTGTAGGAATTAGCAAAGGGGATAATGGAAGGCAAGGGAATTCTAAACAGCAAACAATGCTGTATTGAGACAATATTGTCCAGTGGCTTTTTTGTTCTGAAATTTAGTGTGTGTTTATTTGGCCTATAATCGGAAACTCACTATAGCTCAGCACTGTGGTAAGTTGATCACATATATCACCTCTTCTAAATGTAGAAATCACATTTATTTCTAAGTTGTTACTTCAGCATTTGCTCATCTCAAGTATCCCATAAGAAAGTCTGGTGACTGATGGCAATTCTCAATAATTCTTTATCACATTACCCTTGAAAGATGTTATAAACAAGCTTTTTAATATTATTAGATGTTGATACACAGAACACTCTTGGATTCTTATTTTATATTGTTAAGAGGGAATTACAGCAGTATTTGAAAGTCTTAGGAATTTAATTATGCTTCTGACTTCATTTTGTTAGAAATGAACATGATCCCTTGTATTATCAGGAATCAAATTTTTAAAAAGCAAATGCAGTCTCTCCGATATTTTTAATGTGATTAATGGGGAAAGAAATGCTGAAGCAGAAAGCAAGTCTAGCATGTGTTTGTGCCAAAGAGACAGAAGCTGTACTGCCCCCAGCCATGCCTACCAGAGTCAGCCAACGCACAGCCTACTGGAATACTACCATTCCATCCAAGTCTGTCCCCAGGTCTTACTTCAAGGTCATTATGCCAGGTTCAGATATGTCCTCCATCCATAACCCCAACTACCTGCTATCAAAATTCTTCCAACAGAGAGGCTCTCGAGGTGCATTACAGGGAAGCCCAGATGAAATCCTGGCAAGGAGTATTTTCACCTAGGTAGAGGTTCTGGCCTCACACTGGAACCATTACAACAGACCATCTGTCTTAAGTTGTCAATCCCTGAGATCTTCGGGGATCAGAGAAATGGGCTGGTTTCACTCTGGTCCTTATGCCAATGTGCCTCCCACTTGCTGCTGGTAAAACTTGAAGAAATACAGTACATTCACAATGGATAGCCCCTTGTGATGGAGTTTGTTAAATTTTATTTTCTAAATTGCCTTCTGTATCTTCTACATTTTTATAAGGTATGATTTACAATTAGGAAAAATGATAAAGCTATTTTAAACTATGAATATAGTACTGATGTGGTCCTCTCTTTTTATTTATTTCATAATTATTGATTTGCTATTATATATGTGTGTATATGTATGCCTGTCATGTTATTTATTATTTTATTAAATTTTTAAAAATATTTTCTTCATGACTTTGTTTCAAAATTTTAGAAAAAAATTAAGTTTTTAGATACTGAAAAATTCAATACCATCCATTTTACTTTTAAAATCTGCTTTCCCTGTTGAGGATGTTTTTTTTTATGTCTGTATGTCTGTAGAAGTTTTACTGTTTGCTTGTTTTGTGTTAAAAGAGGTTTTAAGTAAATATCCTTCAAAATAAAAGCATATTTTCCAAGTAATATTTCACAAGTACTTTATATTCATAAAAAATATTAAGGGAACCATTTTCTTCTCTTATTATGCATGGAAAATGGTGTCAGGGCATACAATATTATTGTACTAATTATAGGGCAAGGTTTAAGACAAAGAAAACATGATTCTAGCCACGGAAGACATGTATTTTATTATAATATTCAGTTTAAAAACAACTTTGGCAGCAATTGTATAACCAGTCTTATGCTAAAAGGAAAAAATAAATATATTTTCTATCTTTAAAAATTTTATGAGCAATATAATATGCAGCTCTCCTAAAGCAGTTTGTACAAAATTATATGTGACCCAATAGAATTATGAGGCAAATCTAATCATTTGTGTATTTGCTCCTATTTTAACAAATTTTTTAATTTAAACTTTTTGAAGTAATTTTTGTTTTATAAACAGAGAAAATCAGCTTTAAGCATTTTCCTTTATAGGTTTGATTTCTGAAACAAAACCCACTTCATTATATGACAACTACCATTCAGTAACATCTTCATAAGATTTGAATTTGAATTGACTTATTCGTTTTTGGTGCATCTTAATTCCTCTAAACAGATTTCCAAGAAGAGAGAAAGAGGTAGGGGGAGGAAAGAGAAAGAGAGAGAAGAGGAGAAAGAGGAGGAGGAGGAGGAGCAGGGGGAGGAGATGGAGAAGGAGGCATGGAAAACAGGAAGGCATGCAAGAGGGCAGGAAGGAAAGAGAGAGAGAGAGATAGGAAGGAGGAAAGAGAAGGGAAGGGAAGGACTACCATGAGGCAATCAGTAATATAGAAGTTTCAAGCGTTAACTAATTTATAGCATATTTATTTGTTGTTTTTTGTCTCCAGCCTGAACTATAATAAGGCAAATAGTAACTGATTATTCTGTATAGCGTCTCAGAAAGGCAAATCTCTTCAATGTTCTACAATCTACATCTTCTCTATAACTTACTGTTTGCAAAAATACCAGATTCCCAAATTAACTCACTAATCAAGTCTACATGAGGTCAAAAATATTTCGAGTGCCAAAAATCCATCATCTCAGTTATTCAAGAAGGCCACAGAAACCAACTTTTCATCATCTTTATGAGTTGAAGGACAGCTAATTTGCTGCCAATAGAATTAACACGGAATATTGGGTATCGCTTCCTAAAGATGAAAGGAAGAAAACAAGAAGTTGCAGGCTGAAATGACTGAAACTGACAGTGTTCTGATTATGATGAGTCTGATCACAACACATGGCTGGAATTTTACTTGAAACTCATCTATATTTTCTTAATGTGGATTACATTTTGAAGAGGTTAGAAGGGAAGGGACTAAACATATTTTGCTACTATTAGGTGTAATTACGTCAGATTTTGTTCCTGTTTCAGTTGGATGGGGAAAATGAAACAGCATCCCTTTTGGAGCAAATGAGAGCTCTGCTCTTAGCTCTTATCACCTAAATCCAGAAACTGACACACAGAAACTATCCTGTAGAAATAAGTCAAAGGGAAAATTGCTAAATGCCCTTTTCCTATGCTTCTCTCCTTTATCAATTTTTACCAATATCAGATAGGCAAGAAAGAATGTCCTAGAATGAATTAATCCATCCAACAAATACTCATCAATCAACTTCCTCTGCCTTCCTCATATGGCACCATGCGTCTATCATCAGAAACAGTATAAAAATACAGAACAAACAATTTTGCTTTTGTGCCTGACTCTGTCCTAAACACAGAGGATAAAAGTAGCTAAAATGGACAGGAATCTACCCACCTGAGGCATACAGTTTAGTTAAGATTGCAGATATTTTGAGTAATTATTCCACAATATTCCAGTATTTCAAATATGTAATTGCAATCTGTTAACTCTTGAGGGGAAAAACAAGAAGTGGTGAGAGATTTTGGCTGGGATTAAGAAAAGACTTTAAGAATGAGGTCTTTCATGTAAGATCTGCAGGATAGACAAGCATTGTTAAACTGGAAAGGGCATAGAACCTTCCAGAAAGAGTAGAAGGCTCTGTAATAGGCATACAACAACAAGATGCTTTATGAAAATGAAAGGGTGCTTTGATTAGAGTACAGAGAAGATGAGAAAGTTGCACAAAAAGAGGCCAGAGAAGTCAGCAGAGGCCAGATGACCAAGGTTATGCTAACAATTTAGGTTTAGAATTCTAAAAGCAAAGGAGTTGAACCCGTATAATGAAATAATTCAATCTGTTCTTTGTAAATCGTCACCCTGATGCCAGGTACAGAATAGTGGGAGGAAGAGGATTGACCTTAGGTTGGACCTGAAGGTTGGACGTGGTGTAATCTGAAAGTTTAGACTCCAGTGCCCTTAACCCTCTTCTCAATATTTGAGCAAATGAGTTAGTCGTCACGTTGCTTACCCACCTGCAAACCCTGGTACAATTCACAAATAAATATGACAAATGGCTCTGCAATTTTCATGCTACTTTTGGCAGCCATCGTCCCAAAAAGCCCAACTCCATCTTATCTTCTGGGTCTATGAAATTTGCTGCATCCTGTGAGACCAAACCTTAGTAGGTCTCCTACTGGGTCCTTGCTTCCTATATGTGTGTCTGATTGGTGTGGGTTCAACCTTTAGCTTCATATTTTCAGAGTCATTTTGTTGTGGGTTCATCTTTTGTAATTTAGATTTTTAGTTTTGAGACTCCACGTAAAGTCTCTTTTTCCTGCAGTTTATTTTTTCTATTTACATTTCTGCTTACTCGTGATATATTTTGTCTTCCATCATTTCGTTTTCTTTTGTTCTTATTTTTCTATTATTTGCAATTTCCTTGTTTATTTACCCTTTGTTATATATTTTCAGGTTTCAAATTTTTTACCATCTGGAAAATTCAAGGGTATATATTTTGTTCTAAAAAACACTGTTTCTGTGTGGAAGACTTCTAAATATGTATCTCCAGCACAGCATTTTCTACTGAACTCCAGAATCACAGCTTCCCCATTGATACATCCATTTGAACTGATTTCAAGCATTTCAAAATCAACACACGCAGAACTAGGAATCCCTGATCTTACTTTTCATGTTCTCCTCTCTGGTCTTCTCACTTTGAAGAAACATTATTCCCATGTCCCAGCTCCTCAGGCCAAAATATTACAGACATCTACTTCTTCTATATACTCATATTAAATACACCATCAACTTCTATGAGCTCACCCCTCCAAATCTCTCCAATATACAGGGCCACAAGTCCAGTCCAAATCATCAGCATCTTTTCCCTACAATGACAGCTTCTTGGGTGATTTTTTGTACCCGCTGTTGACTTCTTTCAATCAATTTTCCACATGGAAGCCAGATCAATTAAAAAGTTTAAATTAGAAATTTTAAATATTAAAAAAAAAAATAACTATATTAATTCCAACACTACCATGATGAGAGTGTATATCCTTCCTGATGTGAGAACATGGGAAATGAGAAGCATGATTATGGGGCAGGCCTGGTCCTCAAATATTCCTTAATTTGCCCATTGCTGAAAAAACCGTCCACTTTTTTTGAGACTTGCATTTTAAAAATGCCTTGTGTAGTGCACTATCTGATAAATCGGACAGCATACTTTTTAATGTTTATTTTACACAGTCTCAGAGAGTGAACAGTCTGAATGCATGCCCTTATGCCACCATATTTCCTGGAATATGGGTCACACATTTAAGTTAAACTTCATTGCCATATGTTACCTCTGTGTGTCAATTTGTTATCATGAGCTTCTTCATCATGGTCCTATGGTTTCCTCCAAAGTAAAGGCAGCAATTATCTCTTTTAATTACCATTCATTCATTGTTGATTGAGCACCTACTGAGCAGGACAAACTGTTCTTGTTGTATGCATAGGAGATACAGAGATTAGTAAAGTTCAGTCATTGCCTTTAAGGAATTTAGAATTCAATGGGGGAGATGAAACTTGCAAAAGAGCCATATGCACGTTATATGCAAAGATGAACTGGAATTCAGAGGAAGGAATGGCCCCTTCTAAGGGGATTAGAAATGAAAGCTGAGAACTATATGACATGATATTGATCACAGATTTGGATCTCACTCATGGCTTATTTTTATTCTTCTTTATATTATTTTACAAATGTTTAGAAAACGACCCAGAATATGTCTCCTGCCCAAAAGTTCACTTAAGATACTTTATCTTTTGAAAGTTTCGTCTTCTAAAATAGACTGTGATAATAATTGCACAATCCAAGTTGAAATTACTCCTTAATCCAGGTTCTTTATTCTACAAAGAAACTCAAGGTCAAAAAGCTTGAATTCAGTCTTGCAGGCCCAAATAATACCAGGAAGAGAAAGATTTATAAGAAATGTTTCTCTTAAAATACTTAAATTTTACTATGAGTGTTTATGTCGTCTCATCTCCTATTTTTTTTCTTTCAGTTTACAGTTTTATGATTTAGCCTCTTTACGATTCATTGGCCTCTTTATGATTCATTCGCTTGTACTTCAAGGACATTTCATAAAATAATATTCTCCTTTAATGATATAGAACCACAGAACAAATGCATTAATATTTTTCTTTTATTTTTAATTGACACATAATAATTGCACATACTTACGTGATACAAAGTGGTACTTCAATCCCTGTATTCAATGTGTAGTGATCAAATTAGGGTAATAAGCGTCTTTATCATCCCCCAATTTTTTGTGTTGTGAACATTCAAATTCCTCTCCTCTAGCTTTTAAATATATTCAATAAATTATAGTGAACCACAGTCACCATGCAGTGCTACAAAACACCAGAACTCATTCCTCCTATCTAACTGTAGTTACATGGAAGAAGGGACATCCTCTTTAATAAATTGTGTTGAGAAAACTGGATAAGTATGCGCAGAAGAATGAACCTAGACTCCTATCTCTCATCCTATACAGCAATCAATTCAAAATAGATTAAATACTTAAACATAAAATCTGGAACTATGAAAACTATTATAAGAAAACAGAGAAAATACTTCAGGACATTGATAGAGGCAAAGATAAAAATGGTTAAGATTTCAAAAGCTCAAATACTAAAACCAAAAATTGACAAATGGGACTATTATAATAAACTAAAAAGTTTCTGCACAGCAAAAGAAACAATCAACAAAGTGAAGAGACAACCTGTAGAATGGGAGAAAACATTTGCAAACTATTCATCCAAATTTCTTTTTAAAATATTGTGCAAGTACAGTGACTCATGTATATGAAAGTGTTATGTAAACTGTGAAGAACCAAATCAACTGTGTGAAAAGTCCATGATCCAACAGGATGACAATACATGGAAACAATTCTTTAAAGCTAGTAGAACCAAAAATAAACGATGAGGAAATAGTCTCCGGGAGTGTCACAATCACACAGACGTTGTTGGTCCTGTATTTTTGGCATTCTTCTGGCTAATATTTTCCTCTTGTAAGATAAGGTATATTTAATGCTTCTTCATTCCTGGCAGAGTTTAGAAATGGGAAAGTAGGAATCTTTATTAAGAGGTAGAAAGTGAATGCATAGGAGAATCGGCTCCAGCCCTAATTATTTGCAATAAATTGCCTATAGAGTCTAAATGTGTTGATGAGAAATGTGAACAAGACACTAAAGCCAAGTTGAGACCAAGTCCAAGGTTAAGACATAAATTAAGACACTGCTTACTCCTGAACTGCAGCAGCCTCACTCCAATAATATATTTTTGTATACTATCTATCTCAAGACTTAAGAGCTTGAAAACGATTGAATTTGACCTCTTTGTGCTTTGATTGATTTTAAAATTAGAATGTTGGACTAGGTATCCAGTAATGTGTACGATCCTGAGATGCTGATTCTGGGGATTATCTGTAGTTAAGTCGTTCTTTCTTTTGGTACTTTGATATCCTTCAATATAGTTCCCAAAGATAAAAAGCAGCTATGGATATATGCACAGATGCTCAAACGGATATTTATATAGTGAAAACTTCAGGTAAGCAAGATTAATTGCTTTGATAAAAAGTTAGTTTTTTTCAGAGAAATAGCCCTTAATAATTACTGCTGGTTGTATCCCAGTGAAGGAGCATAAACTATAGCTTAATAACTAAACCCCTATGAGTGTCCTCTGCATCTGTAGATCTGGCTCGGCTCTTCTGATGAGCATCCGATCCCACGCTCATCTCATTGTCCTGGGGAGTTTCTCCCTATAAGATGCCACCCAGGAGCTCCATAAGTGAAGTTCACATATGAAATGTGTATTTTAAACTGTTGATAAAGCTATCAAGAAGCATTAACAGATTACTTGTATTCGAACTTCGTTCTTAGTTACTTTGGAGGAACACTTAAAGAACAAGTAGAATGCTTCTGTGAAGTGAGTACATACTGTCACTAATATTTTGTCAAATAATAAAGATAACGGTGATTTAAAAAGTGAGCGTTGATGTGGGTTTTACAGGGTTTTTAACTTTTTTTCTTTGGTTATTACTCATTTGATTTCCAATTCCTTGAGTGCACTGACAGTGTCTGTTTTGTTCCCTAACGTACAACTGAATCTTACCTCCAGGTCAGCAAATAAATTTTGACTAAATAAGTTAGTATAATCCTCCTTACCTTAGAAAGGAGATAGTATAGTTACCTCCATTGTAAGTAGGAGCAAACTTTAACCTAAGAGATGCTAAATGACTCTACCATAATGCCTGGTAAATGTGGGAGTTGGGTACATATTTAAACATATAGCCAAGCCATAGGACATTTGGGCAGGTTTGGTGGGATGTCAGTGAAAAGTCCTACAATGATCTATCCAAAACATCTGTCTGCTTGACTGAGTTATTTCTACTTATTCCTGTTAGTTGTTTTGTCACCTTGACCTGAAGGAAGTGCCAAATCTATCTTGCTTAAAGCCAGGAGAGTTTACAATTGTATATCTGTAAGGCTCAAATGTGCCTGCCACATGAACTGAGGGCAACCAGAAGGCCCTGTGTCCCTTCAAACTGCCCAACTCAGCAGCCTGAGTGAAGTGCCACAAATGTCCACATAAATGTACCCTGGAATCACTTTGCAGCAAAGCCAGAGGAAATTTGTCATGATGAGAGGTTGAAAGCTGCTTGCCTATCGTTCCATTATTTTTCTTACACCATATTTGTATATATTTGCTTTAAATGGCATCATTTTCAGATTGGCAAATTACACCTTAACTCAGATTTTCAACTTCTCTTCAGAAATCAAGTTTGGGTTCATTTTCTTTCAGGAGCTAGGTAGCAATCACCTCTGCATTCTTCACTGCCATAGTTCTGCCACTTTCTATGATCCTATTCTAGGCCCTTTGCTCATTTACAGTAAGGGGCTGGGCTCTGAGCATCAGAGTGTGTGGCCTTGTTTCTAGAAAAACCTCAAACGCTGAGTTAACTTCAGAACCCTCAGTTGCTCTCAATTAGCATATGAGTAGTTTAGCTTGGAAAATAATATGGACTCAAGAGACTGAGATATGTATAAAGAGGACAGTCAGTGGGTTCATTGAATTTCTATTTCAATATTTTATTTTTGAATCTACCATTACCTACAAGGTCTTGGGCAGTTTCTGCATTCTTATCAGAAAGTCGGGAGACAGTATGGTCCCCTGCTAAATGATTGAAGTAAAGTGTAAGCAAATGTACTCTTCATAGTTTTTTTTATTCCTTCACTCTCCACCTAGCTTCAGAAAATAGTTATAATGTTATAGGCTTTGTGAACTGTTAGATTGGGGCTTTCTCAAAATGTGGACTAGTGCTCATCTCTATCAGAATCGTTTGTAATAATCAATTTAAAATGAACATTGCTGCTGAGCATGGTGGCTCAGGTTATAATCCCAGCCCTTTGGGAGGCTGAGGTGAGCGAATTGGTGAGAACAGTCCGGACAATTTGGTGAGACCTCATCTTTACAATAAATCCAAAAACTAGCCTGGTGTGGTAGCACATGCCTATAGTTCTAGCTACTTGGAAGGCTGAGGTGAAAGGATCTCTGGAGCCCAGCAGGTAGACGCTGGGGTGGCTGTGAGCATGCCATTGCACTCCAGCCTGGGTGACGAAATGAGACTCCAACTCACTATGACCAGAACAGCTGAATCAGAATCTTGGAATTTTAAGCTTAAGAGCCCAAGACTTTAACAAGCTTTCCAGTTGGGTCTGATGCAAATTAACATGGAAGACATTGTCATACAGCATTATTACAACAGTGCAGGACAGTCGTCATACACGATCAATGCCACAGGCCTCTAGACACTATCTACTCCCCTCCACCCTTCCTATCTGGTTCAAGTCTAGCTCACATAGCTCTGTGTTGTTGCAATACCTTTCTGAGGCATTTCAGTCACTCCTCTTAGTATTGCTGCCTTACAGAACTCACACAACCCTGGCACGCATCTGTTCTTCACAGTGTGGACAGAGATATGCCCAGAGTAAAAATCTTATCCCTTTGCTGCCTTGACTACAACCATTCATCAATGGCTCTTTATTATTCTGATTATAAAATCCAAACTCGTTAACAACACACATTCCTATCCCACCTTTCTTCTTCATCTGCCTCCCTAGGACCAGCTCTACCCAAAGCCTACTGACTGGAAGCAGCCCTGGGCCCTTGGTTGTAAACCTTTGGGCAGCCCTTTTCACAGAAAAAGAGTCCCTCTGTCTCATTCCTTGCCACAAAAGAAAGTCAGAACTGAAGCAAAGCAAATGTGAAAGGATTTGAAGACATTAGGTGATTGTTACTTGGTTTGACATCTCATTTTAGAATTCTAGTTCCTGGGATCCTCTTCACATCTCACACATAGCATCTGCATGATCAGGTGATCTGCCCAGTCCTCCTGAACTGTTCTCTCAGAGTTGTTATCATTCAGCCTTGAAATCAGGTTTTGCTTGAGAATGTAGTAAGTACCCTGAAGCCTGGGATTCTTTAATTTTATAATCTGCTCTTTCTGTGGGTCTAGCAGGGTTTCTGCAACATTAATGAGAGCAGGTAAGTAAATCAGTATCTTCAAATCGGCCAGTGAACAAGACAAGAAGTCAGTGTGGAAGAGGTAGGAAGGGGGCTAGGATGAAATAAATTTGGGCAGCGCAAAGCAGGACAAACCCCAATTCTTGGACTGGGTTGAAGTTCAGAAAAGTAAAGATAGAGGATTAAGCAGCTCCTGGAGCGAAAACTGGGTGGGAGGACAGCAGATCAATGGTGCCCATGGAGAGGTGCAGAAGACCAAGGAGTCTCCATATCTGAATCAAAGTGGTTTTCGTATGTTGACTTCTAATGATTATTTTAAAAGGTCCTCTTCTTATCTTTGCCCTTAATCTTCAGTTACTGACTTCAATTGATTTCTAAAGTTACTTAAATTGATTTAGCTTTTATTTGGAGCTTTGGGTTGATAGATCCCCAAATACAGAATGCCAGACCTACCCCTGGAGTTTCTGATCTGGATCAGGGCTTGAGAATTTGTTTTACTAACTAGTTTCCCAGTGAACCTGACACTGCGGATTTATGGATCCAAGTTTGAGGACGAATGCACTATAGTACAAATATGTTTACTTTTCCAGCAATGTTAAGCAAGCTGAGCAATATGTAATTGGGAAGATGTATGTGGAATTGTACTAATGGCTCAAAAGCAAATGTAGGTTTCCCAAGAAACTAAGTTTTAAGCTCCAGGGTCATCATTCACACAGGCTACTGCCAAGACTCTGCACTCAATTTTGAACTCATACAATTATATTTTTTTCTCACAGACCTACCCTTCCCCAATTACATGTACAAGCTTTAGTCTCCACACAAGGCTGGTCTGCCTTTGTTTCAAGACTAGACTTTTTATTTCTTGATTTTAACTCTTTGTAGATCCCTGAGTCTTTTCAAGTAGCCAAAATCCTCATCTGCCAGGCCTTCCTTAAGATCAGATCAATTTCACAATACTTTCAGCTCCCATCTACTTTAGAACACATTCCTTCTGGAGTAGCTCACAACCTAGCTCCCACTGTCTCCCGACTCTTGTTCTTCTGTAGTGTCGTCTCTGATCTTTGGGCTTGAGCTAGTTGTTTCCTCTGAATTTTCCATCTTTTCTATATGAGAGAAGCATGTTGTGTCTTTCTGCCTCAATGAATTTCTGTCATCATTGTTGTCAGCTCTGCAGCCTAGCTTATTAAGGTATGATGATAGTAATAGTTTAAGCCACTCTCAGTATGCATCCTGTATGTTTACAAATGAATAGCTACCTTCCCAGAATAGTAAATATGCTCATCATTTTATATAGGTTGATTTTGCTGGTATTCTTGGATTTTTGTTGATATGATAGGTGTCATATCAATATACCGCAATACCAAATCAGAGCACAATGGTCACACCATGGTCTGTAATGGAGAGAACAAAAACCACATTCTCAGAAAGGCTTAGAAACAATTTTCTAAATAAATATGTTCTAGGAGCCATAAGAAAATCTGTATTCTTGTCTAACAAATTACTTGGGACACCTTCCTGTCAACAATGACAAAGACCTGAATCAATTTTTAAAATGTAGTTATACAATATTAGTATAAGACCCCAAACTTCTTAAGTGACATGAGCACAGGCACATTTTCAAGACAGGTTGGCATTGCAGTCAGAAGATGCTACAAGAAGAGCACCCACATTATTCACAAAGCTATGTAAAGATGCCTTCCCAGATCAAATGCGCCAGGATTTTTACACACTTCTTTGTTCGCCTGCTCATTCCCATTTGTTCCTAATTTCTGCATCTAAGCACAAGGTAGATAGGATCTGACATGAAACTTTGTTTCTGATCAACTACAAAGAAGTTTTCTAGCATCTGTTGAGCTCAGCTAGTAAGCACAATTTATAAAACAGTGAATGACTAACCCCTGTAACCATTTTAATGACCCTAAAATAAAGTGCTTATAGCAACATCTGTCCCAGCAGCTGGGTTCTCTGCATGAGTGGGCAGAGCGACACATTGGGACAAATTCTGGTCTCCCTTTTGACAGAAACAATTGCTGCAGATCATTTTTATCGTAATCAATTTAGGTACAGTTTCTTGGAAACCATCTGTGTAGTGTTCATAGATTGTGCTTAAGAATTTAAATGTGTATATTTTTGGTTGCTTGATGTGGCATCTGCTAATGGCCACATAAGTTCCACTTTTTATGCAGAAAGCTGTTTCCTTGTAAAGGGATTAGTAGAATGACTACTTGATTTTATCCTTTTAACTACCCAATAAGCTTCTGCAGTTTGAATGATATCTGCCACAGTGTTAGTTGTAGAATTAATTGCTTTAAAAAAATAAAAACTGGAATTGAAGTTAGAAGACAAACAAAGGTTCTGTGGAATACTTTATTGTATTTCTCTCTCTAGCTCATAATTTTAAATTAATATGGTTGTATATGGGCAATTGAAACTGACAAAAAGCATAGCTTTTGATAACAACTCTTTTCATTCTATTTTTTCCAGTTTTTGCTTGTGGTTTTGCAGTTATTAGTTAAATAACTTCAAAAAGAAATCAAATGGCTAAAGCAGCCAACACTTACTTTAGCTTGAGAATAATTTTAGATACATATTAAAAGATAAAGACTTTGATTATGAGATAATGAAAACTGAGTAGCTTTGTGCAGCAATAAAAGATATACCTTTAAAATGCTGTCATCTATATTTTGGGGATGGAATATATTCTATAATGTAACTGAGTCTTGACAACACATTTTAAATAAACAGATTTCTAGTCTTGCTTGAAAATTACTTTGAAATTCAGAAAATATGGCACTATCCAGATAACCTAAGATAATATGTGGAATTTCCATGACTTGAGGAAAAAAAAAAAAGGCATGTTCTTTTTTCTCTGATAACAGGGATGTTTGGCCTCTCCTCTATTTGAAGGTATTAGCAAATCCATAAACTGACTAGATAACCAACTGGCTAAGTAATTAAATAAATTAACAAAATAATGCCAGCATTCCATGAGATCATGAAACTCTTAAGGATATATGATGTTTATTTTTATAGAATACTAAGCAGAAGTTTAGGAGAGGTATAGGTTTTGCACTCAAACCTACTAACACATATTAAGTACATATCATGTCCTTGTGAAGTGCTGGGGTTGCAAGGTAAGTGGAAGCAATTCTACCCATGAGGTCCTTCTCGGCTAGAGCGGAGGAAAAGGTATCTTGGAATTGGACTGGTTTCCTCTGTGTTCTGGAAGTACTATTACAGATGTACTTCAATTTGGCACAAAATTTGAGTAGTTAGTGCAGCAATCAACCTGATTGTATTCATCTATTTCCCTTTTCCTCTCCTGTGGTGAGCAGTCTTGGTTTGCAAGAGTGAATTGCCTATGATTGTATGCAGGTGGTTCTAATAATTGATTATTATTTATTAAGTGATTGTATGGCTTTGCATTAAGTGATTGAACCACTAATAGAATGTGAAATTAGAACTGCTAATAAAAATGTTTCATTGTCAGTTTCCATCCTTGAAATAGCAATTTGTGTACTCACAAAATCATGAAAAGAGAAAAAGAAATATGGTGGTCACACAGGGTTGAGTTCCTAATAAGCACAATAGAGAGGATGGATCAAGTTTTCCAATGAGATTTCTGCTGTAGATAATTCAAACACATTTCAGGAAATACATCGGCAGAAGTAATTTCTGCCAGTTCTGAAAATGGCAGGAGGTGAGATTACTTAAAGCATGTGCCATTTTTGGCTCCCTGATCTAAAGAAGTTCTTTCTACCCCAACTATCAATCAGCTAAATTATCTTAAAACTTAATTAGATGAAAGAATTTTGTTCTATGATTCTAATGTGCTGGATGGTATCCAGACTATTAGAAACGTCATTTCAATAATACCCTTTAATGCCATCTGTAAGAATCACACAAAACAGACTTAATGCAGATGAACATAATACAGAACAACTTACAGCCAAAGAAGAAAACAGAGTTCACACAGACACATACAGACACACAGGCGCACATACACTTCAAGCCTTGTATTGTACAAATGACATGTAGGGGCCACAGACAGAGTTAAACAGCAGTAGGCAGAAGAAAAACTGAAAGAAAAGAAAGAAAAGTCTTCCTCCATTTGGAGATCAACATTTCTTTAAAAATAGTTGTGTACTTCAAACTTCCAAGTATTCTTTTTCTCAGATTGTCTATTAGAATGTGGATCTTTGGAAAATTGTATTTTTTCATTTAAGTGTGTGTGTGTGTATGTGTGTGTGTGTGTGTGTGTGTGTGTGTGTGTGTGTTTGAGGGTATGATGTCAATATTCAGTCACAATTTAATGTAGTGTTTCTTTTATCAGGCATATAAATCAAAGGTTGTTCGGAGTTTTTGTAAAAGACTTACACCTAGTTACCAGCCCAGACTTGATCACTCAGCATCTTCTAGAGTGTGAAAAATGGGAGAGAGAATATATATATATATAATATATAATCCCAGAAAGACAGAGATGGACACCATGAGAAAGCCTGACACAGTTGTTCACAGAGGAAAATATTCTTTCCAACTGGAAAGTTTGGAAAATCTTTCCATGAGAAAGGTAACATTGTGGTAAGTCTTCCCTTGAAGAAGTGGTATTCTATTTGAGACATACTAGATAGGTAGATTTGAACTTACAGGCTAAAAGAACAAGAGAAACAAAATCTAACAATTTCTGAATCTTCTTGCCTGGCTTTCAAGATGCCGTATGATAGCCATACTAGTAATTATTAACTGCTGATGGTGGGAAACACCAAAGATACTGGGAAAAGTTATCTCAGTTAGAAGTTCACTGTGGGCTGAGATCCACCAGCTCCCTGCTGTGCAGGTTTTTGTTTGGTTTTGAATAAAACGTTGTATAAAGCAGTGGCTCTCAAAGTTTAGTTCTGGGACAAGCAGCATCTTCATCACCTGGAAAATTTTTAGAAATGTAAATTCTTGATTTTTACTCAGAGTGAAACAGAAAATCGATGGAAGGAATCCAGCAATCTAGGTTTTAACAAACCCTCCAGGTGTTTCTGATGTTCTCTAAGCTTTGAGAATTGCAGCATGAAACAATGACAATAAAACTTTCCTTAAGTTTGCAGAACTTGTCAATCTTCACCTTTCTTCCTTGCAAAGCTGGGGCTGGGCTATCAAACTTTTCTTGTGCCTTTCACAGAGAAGTCTGATAGATGCTTATCACTGACTAGATTTTTAGGGAACTTTTGGTGGTTAATCTTACTGGTTATTTGTCCACTGCTTTGATTTACAAAATCACAAGGCAGGGTAAAAAAAAATGGCCTTGTGTCACGAGGCTGACAATCACATCATCCCTCTGTTGAGCTCATGACAACCGTAAACTCTATATACTGCCAGTGTCAGGGAAGGGGAGTCAGACAGTAGGTGCCCAGGTAGTTGTGACACAAGGGTTCATTCCAGAATATGTGAGTGGGGTGCTTTTTGCAGTCTTTCAGGTCAACTACAGGCACCTCAGGAGATGATTGATTTCTTTGCGTGGTAGAGATGGATGAAGTCAGTAGCTCTTTCGGTCATAGCAGAGACGAAAGGGGAAGTTTGTGTGGCTGAACATTGACCCAAAGCCTTCTGTTTTGTGTTGTTTTGTTTTGTTTCAGTGATGAATGAGAGGCTGATGGCTTGCTGGGACTCTCTCTTCTTCTCCCCTTCCCTCCCATTTGGGCTTGGCTCTATCTACTACCTATATGCAAGTTGCTGACAGAGTTGAGCCATCATCTCCAGTTAGAGTCAAAGAACCTCAATATTCAAAGTGCCATTGGAAAGCACTCATTACTCACATTGCTATACTGAAGACTAGAGGGGGAGGGAAGCTTTCCAAGGTCATTTTGGAGGGGAAACTGCAAAGATGGCAGTGGGTCTGTAGTTCAACACTCCTGTCCCTTCCTCACGCCACCTCCACAAACACAGGCAGTACCAAGCAACACAGAGTGAGAAACTCAGTTGTTTCCACGAATGAGTAGGTGACATAGTGCCCAGAGCACACCAGGAGTGAGTGGGGGAGGGAAATTCATGAGAATGCACGCCACCCAAAGGAAGCAGCTCCAGCAAGTCATGGCTGCATGAAGACATGGGCCCAGTGTTGGCAAATCTTTTTTTTTTTTTAATAATGTGAAAACTCCCAATTTTTAAATGCTGCCTCAGGTGAAAAATGATTGTGTGGGATAAACAAACATGTTTATAGGTCTGATGGGGACCATGGGCCACCAGTTTGAATACTCTGCCGTTTCAAGTGAAGTTGTGCCCCACACTGTCTTTTCTCATTTTTTTCTCAGTTCACTTAGTTTGAAGTCATCCCTTTTCCAGCCCTCCTGCCTAGAGCAACATCTGCTCTTATCTCTATGACCTACTTTTGTGCATGCCATTCTTTTTTGCCTGTTATGTAGGCTGTCTCTCCCATATTCAGTCCAACTTAAATATCTTCAAGATCCAAGGTAAGTCACACCGCCATCATGAAGCCTTCCTTGGCATCCTAAGCCAATTAAGGATGCTGGCATTCTTATGAAACAAGCACTTCTGATACTCAAGTTAGAAATCTATGGCAGGTGATGAGTCTAAGAAGAGCGTGCTATAGGTTAGAATCACCTGAAGAACTTTAAGAAAGGAAGCTCAGGTTTCACCTCCAGACAATCTGATTTAATTGGTCTCAGGTGGAGCTAGGTGTCTTCTGTTTTCCTGTTTTTTCTCCCAAAGTGATTCCAATTTGCCAGAGTAGAAAAGTATTGAGATGGTTAATAATACCTTACTTATGCTTATTTTGATTAATCAGTTAGATTGCAGTTACCTAAAAAAAAAAAAGCAGAAAGAGACTTTATATTTTACCTGTGAATGAACTAATAGTCTTAACTGTAATAGATGTTCCATTAATGCATATATTAGCTGGCAGTTTTATATTCAACACATGGCCAATGAGCGTGCGTTCTTCCCTGAACTGTTTATATTCATTAACTTTCTATATTAAGGGTTCTTGGGTTTCTTCACTTGCAAGGCATAGCCTATGCATAAAACAATCTAGGACAAGGAACTGGCATCATTGCAACCAAAGCTGTTGTTTTCTTCTTCTGTTTCCCAGTCTTTTCTGATGACTCAGGACACAACAGTCTTAAATGAATACTCCTAGAAATAAAAATGGCAGCGTGTTCTGTAAGGATAATGGACCAGAAGCAGAATGACACTGTAGTGAGAGTCCTAAAAATGCTGTTCCCTTTTTCGAGCCAATAGTACAGTTAACTCTAATATCATATATAAAAGATGGAATGAAATCTGTGTGCATAAATATGTATTGCAACGTTGCCTGTAATAACTAAAACTTAAGTAGCCAAAATATCCAACTCTGCATGGCAAAATATTATCTATGCAGTCATTAAAAATATTTTAAAGAGCCAGGTTTGGTGGCTTAGCCTGTAATCGCAGCACTTTGGGAGACCGAGGTGAGTAGATTTCCTGAGCCCATGGGTTTGAGACCAGCCCAGGCAACTTGGAAAGACCGTGTATCTACAATAAATCAAAAATTAGCCGGGCATGGTAGCATGTGCCTGTAGTTCAGGCTTCTTGGAAGGTTGTGGCGAAAAGATCACCTGAGCCCAGCAGGTTGAGGCTGGGTTGGCCATGAGCAAGCCACTGCACTCCAACCTGAGCAACAGAGTGAGACTCCAACTCAAAAAAAAAAAAAAAAAATTATATATATATATATATATATATATATATATTCTCCACAATGGACTGGTATGTAGGTTAACTTGATTTTATAATAATAAACTTATTTATTCATTCACTTATTTACCCATTAAATCAAACATATATTTATTGAAATCTACCAAGTACAAGGCACAAAGATATTATATCCATACTCTAGATGGTATATTCCTAAATATTATAAAATGTTGCTGCTGTTATGAAAGCATCTTCTGAATTTTTAAAACATTTTTATTATAAAGATGTGGGGTACATTTCAGGATTAGGTATATAAACATTGATCATGCAGGTACCCCTGTTGATGAGGTACACCCCTCCCTCCCTTACCAGTTCCCTCAACTGCCAATCCCACCCTCTCATGTCCTGACAGTTTCCCACTACTGCAAATAGCTTTCTTATAGTATTGTGATTGCTCAAGGTCAGTTTATGAATAAGAACATATGGAACTCAGTTCTTTGTTTCTGTGATAAATCACTGAGTATGATCGACTCCAAATCCATCCAATTTGCTGCAAAGTCCATATATTTGTCCTTCTTTATGGCTGCATAACATTCCACTGTGTATACATACCACATTTTTTTAAATCCAGTCCAGCTTTGATGGGCAACACGGTTGGTTCCATGTTTTTGCTATTGTGAATAGAGCTGCAACAAACATACGTGTGCAGTTATCTTTTTTGTAGAATGATTTGAGTTCTTCCCGGTATATTCCCAATAGGGGAGTTGCTGGGTCATATAGAAGGTCAATTTCTAGTTCCTTC
Source organism: Tarsius wallacei (assembly GCA_963574415.1). Classification (NCBI taxonomy): domain Eukaryota; kingdom Metazoa; phylum Chordata; class Mammalia; order Primates; family Tarsiidae; genus Tarsius; species Tarsius wallacei. Next base: position 470 of record CAUYQG010246858.1, on the reverse strand, counting down.
AGAAATTGCCACACTGTCTTCCAAAGAGATTGTATTAGTCTGCATTCCCACCAGCAATGTAGAAGTGTTCCTTTTTCACCAGCATCTGTTGTTGTTTGCTTTATTAATGATGGCCATTCTTACAGGGGTTAGGTGGTATCTTGATGTGGTTTTGATTTGCATTTCTCTAATGATGAGTGAGGCTGAGCACTTTTTCATTAGTCTGTTGGCCACCCGTATATCTTCTTTTGAGAAGTGTCTATTCATGTCTTTTGTCCACTTTTTAAAGAGGCTGTTTGTTTTTTTCCGGTTGGCGCGTTTGAGTTCCTTATAGATCCTAGATGTTAGGCCTTTGTCAGATATACAGTTGGCAAATATTTTTTCCCATTCTGTGGACTGGTGTCCCTGCTCTCTTGATGGTTTCTTTGACTTTGCAGAAGCCTGTCAGTTTAATGAGGTCCCACTTGTCTATCTTATCTATTATGGCCTAG
>CAUYQG010246853.1:0-31433 GCA_963574415.1 Tarsius wallacei | reverse complement strand
TGCTAAAAATAGAAATACTGTGTCTATTTTTTGACACTTTCTATTTTAAAATCTGAATCCTATGTATGCCATTAAATAACTGTATCTCTAAGTAAGTAGCTATTCTTCCTGGTAATTTGTACACCTAAAATGATTCATGTTCAAGGACAATTCAATACCTACCTGCCCAGGGCGGGAGTCTGCAGACATGCATGACAGTCAACCCTGGCAGCTTTTGAAAACTGTATAAGAACACAAAGGTATGTGTGCCCAAAAGTTTTTATATCACTTTCTCATTTGCAAGTCTTGCATCCTTATGAGACGTTGTCAAGGTGAAGAGCAGAATGTACTAACCTGGGGGAAACCCCAGAGAAAGCTAAGATCTGAAAATAACAGCTGGTCTCTAAAAGGCAACAACCCTGCTGACTTGGCAGACTCAGGATATTGTGGTGTTCTTTGGAAGGCGATGCAGTCCTTGTCGGGGATGGGAGGAGATGAAAGAAAGGACAGGTAGAAGGGATAAGACAACCATAACACCAGACACAGCAGAAAGAAGTGAGTGGGAGGATATTTAAGGAAACAAAGAAGCAAATAGTATTTGGTTAATTCGAAAATAAGTCAACCTTGTTCTCACTCATATAGTGGACCTTGAACATCTACCATAATACTATAAGAAAAGGACTGACAGTGGTAGGAAACTATGAGGGGGTGGGGAGGGGAAGAGAAGTGGGACTAACAGTAGTCAATATCTGTCTGGGGATGGGGAGACACCCCTTATTAACAAGGGAGCTGAATGATGCACATTTGTATACCTAACCCTTAACTGTACCCCACAATTTTATAATAAAAAATATGTTTTTTTTAAAAAAAAAAAAAAAGAAAAGAAAATAAGTCAACCTTTGGATACATTTTTAACATTCAAATTTGAGGAATATGTTTCAAAATCTTCTGAAGTTTGTCAAAAGCATTCACTGAAAATGCCTTTCTGAGACCTGGTTTGAGTGCAAATCTGAAATCTATACATGTTGTTTTACGTGCCTCAGGAGAGACTAAAACAGGCATATTTGAATAGAGGGCGGATGCAAAGGAGGTTCTGAGTTCTTGGCTAGGACAGAACAAAGAGAGTGGATCATGTTGCTCCATACTTTGCCTATAAGGGCCATGCAAACATATGTAGTAGATAGCTGTGCTGGGCTTACCAGACCTTGAAAGGTTTTGGGTTACGCTGATGAATAGTCAGGGCACTCTGTCACTTCTCTTAGTCTTGTTTCTACATTTTGGCTATTTTAATGTAGAAGAAAATTGGAAACAGAAAAATAGATTCTATTATTAAATCATTGACCTTCAGGTGACATTGGAGTCTTGGATCCAATATTTCTTAGTAATTATAACGTACATTCTTCCCTCTGGAATTTAAGACTTGACTGCCTTATAGATGCCTTCTAGTTCCTAGAGCTGCCTTTCTACTTGATTCAAAAAAGATTGTATCAAGGAGCAAATCACCCACAACTATTCTTCAACAGGCATCCAGCCTATGTAGCATATTCCATTTTACAACAAAGTTGAAAGCATATTAATGGCTATTATTTGTTTTTCAATTCTAGCAGAAAATGGCCCCCGTCTACTCGTGGAAGCTGAACATGCCAAAGTATTCTCACACAGAGGTGGCAATGTCACACTGCCATGTAAATTTTACCGAGACCCTACAGCATTTGGCTCAGGAATCCACAAAATCCGAATTAAGTGGACCAAGCTAACTTCCGATTACCTCAAAGAAGTGGATGTCTTCGTTTCCATGGGCTACCACAAGAAGAGCTATGGAAGCTACCAGGGCAGAGTATTCCTGAAGGGGGGCGGCGAGAACGATGCTTCCCTGGTCATCACAGACCTCACCCTGGATGATTACGGGAGGTACAAGTGTGAGGTGATTGAAGGACTGGAAGACGACACTGCCGTGGTGGCACTAGACTTGCAAGGTAGGCATCTGTGGGTCACATTCAACTTGGAAATGATCGTTAATCTTGGCTTTTTGTTTCCATGAGGAACTGTGCCTAGTGGTTACCATAGTAATGAAGTGAGAAACCCAAAGTCCGTGCCTAGTGTGTTTTTATATTCCTTTGTACTTTGCAATGCTATTCAAAATTTAAATCCCATGATGCGGATATTGAGAAATTCAGATTGTATGCTTTTTCATTGTATGCTTCTAAAATTATCTCAGTTTCAAAATAACGGCAAGTTTTGTAAAGGACATCTGCTAACTAAAATATATGTCATTGTATTCTGTAGAATGACTGCAAGAGTTTAATTTGACAAAATGCAACCTCTAGATTTATTTAAATATTCTTGTAAAAAAGCAGTTTTTTTAATGGTCCAAAGTCTCCTTGGCATTGAATATCAAATGGCCAAGGAATTTGGGGGGTAATTGTTTTCTAAATATGTAAAACAGTAGGTTCAAAAACCAACATGTGTACAAAGCTAGGCAACAAAAAGTGTCCTTGCCATCCCACCTCCCCCCATTCAATGTCCACCCTCCAGGGAATCTCCTCGCCTTAGTTCCTGACTTGTCACAGGACATCTTGTGTTTCATAAATTTCCGCCTTACTTTACACTGAAGGGTGAATTTTGGCAGTGTTGATAGAATTTCTTTCTTATTACATGAAACTATAAGCAGGTGGTTGCTGGAAGCTTCCTTTACCTCCTAGGACAGATTTTGGAAAGATATCTGTTTGTCCCCCAGCACATCACTGAGTATTTGACCTTCGGAGCCCCACAGAACCCCACCTCATTTATGGAGATATTTTTGCATTGTACATCTAACAAATTGCACAGTGTTGTGAAGTGCATTTTGTGACCTTTCCTTGTCTATTGTAAGAAGTTCTTCACATAAAGCTACCTCGTGCTTTATGTTCTTATTGAGTCACATTAATATCCATGAACATTGGCATTATTCAGGGTGGAAGAAGTAGTAGGCTTAGAGAAGATGGTCCAATATCAAATATTAATAACTGATTTCCTTTATCAAAGGAGCATTAGAGGATGGACAGAGCCTTGAACTGGTGGTATCAGGAGGCTTATGTTATCCCAACTCTGCCAGTATCAGTTTTGTGACAAGGGAAAGTCACTTATCTTTGCAGTACTCTGGCTTCTTTGTTTATGAGATAAGAATTTGAACTACATTATGTGTTAATTTTTCTTCTGAAACCCTATGTTTAAATGACACAATAATTCCTACAAGTTTAAGTAAATCACACATGACACTTACTCCCTATATTTATTTTACAAAATGAAATTTTAAATAAAGAGAAACCAGTAAAACTTGCCAGAAATAGGAGGAAATCATAAAAATAAATACAATGAAAGTCAGATATTTCTAAATTCTAGCTGGATATCACTACTTGGTAGTGGCATTGAACGTGAAGCTTGCCTCCTCATTGTTTGAAAGGAAATTTAGCAAGTGTCGGAGCATAATGCACTGTAGGCTCAAAACAAGACTTCATGGTCCAGATCAAGTGTCGTTAAGGCACGATTAAAGGTGCTGACAGGCGACTATAAGAAAAAAAAATCTTTCTTTCCTAAGCCTAGCACCATCTCAGATCTCTGAATTCTCCATGCTTTGGGGCACTTACCTACATAGAAAACATTTGTGTATAGGCCAAGTAAATGTGGTCCAAGAAACCAATTTAGCTGACAAATGTGTTTACAGGTACTGTTTTAGTGCCATGAGATACAAATAATTCCATGTCTTTCCTCTTTTCATTCAAAAATCTTACAGTCTATTGAATATTCTAAGATCTTGTTTAATAAATTTTTTAAAAATTTTGATTCAGGGGTTACCTGTGTAGGTTTGTTACATGAGTGATGGTAAGGTCTGGACTTCGATTGAGCCCATCACCCAAATACTGTGCATGGACCCCAATAGGTAGTTTTTCAACTCTTGCCCTTGCCTCCAACCCTACCCCCTTTATGAGTCCCCAGTGTCTGTTGTTCACACCCTTATGCTCATTTGTACCCAGTGTTTAGTTCCCACTTAGAAGTGAAGACATGTGGTATTTGTTTTTCCGTTTCTGTAGTAATTTGCTTAGAAAATGGCCTTGACCTTCACCCATATTGCTGCAAAGGACATGATTTTGTTCTTTTTTATGACTGCATAGTATTCCATGGTATATATATGCACCACATTTTCTTTATCCAGTACACCATTGATGGGTACCTAAGCTGTTTCCATGTCTTTGATATCCTAAAAAATTTCATGAAAGTCAGTAAAATAAGTAGGTGCAAACTAATTGCTGTGATCATATGCACTGTTAGAGTGTGCCCGTTTTCAATAAATTCTCTTTATTGATGGAGCTTAAGAGTTTAGGACAATCACCTTTCTTAAGGTGATTACACGACTGGCTCTAGTAAGAGCTAGAGCTGGAAATTGACTCTAAAGGCATTGGGAGAAGCTTCTGTTCTTATCTATCCACTATGATCTGGGAGTTCCTAAAAAAGAGAAATTTCTGTTGGAGGAAGAAGAGAGGCTTTACAAAGGCAGCAGCATACAGAAACTTCAGGCTTCAGAAGACTCCTGAAAGCCTAACATTATTAGAGAGATACCCAAGGACTGTCCTGTGCTCGTGGTAGCTGTGAATTCCCCCCCATGATGGTCTCATAGCACCTTATGTAGACGTCTACTACATCCCTAATCCCGTTTTGTTTTGTAAATATTTACAAACTTGCCCATGTCCACCTGCTAACCACGATCTACTTGAAGACACTCAAGTGCCAAGAACAAAGTTAGTGCTCAGTACATAGTTCACAAGTGAGTAAATGTCTGACACAAAGCGGTTAAACTTTCAAATACAAAAAAAATGTGCATGCAGTAGGGAGTTATGGGAAGAACTCTTAAGGAAAAGATACTTGATGTGAATCATGACAGGTGACTCTCTCAAATGGTAGAGAGCATGGAAAAACAGGAGCGGGGACAGCATGTGTGAGAGAGAGAAATTCCTCAAAGTAAAAGTTTGAGTAGTAGATGCTACACACAGAACCCAGTCTGCCTGCGTGAGGCTCAGCATGGCGACTGGTAGGTTAAAATGTTCAATTTTTTACTGTAGCTAGTTTTACATCTTTGGAAAAGTAGAGTGACTACTGTAATGAATCCTCAGATATCATCATCCAGCTTTGAAAAGTACCATGATATAGCTAATCTTATTTTACCTTGCTTTCCTTTCTCCCACTGACCAATTTTCAAAAAAAAACTCAGATAGGATATTATTTAATCTAAATATGCTTCAGTATAAGGATGTATATCTTAAAGTAAAATTACAATAGCAATTTAAGATAACCACAAGAATAAAATAAAAGCCGTAAAAATACAATTCGAGGCAACTTGATTGACAAGCTGACAGCAATTTCCACACGATTTGGATTAGATGATCAAAGTTCAGCAGATTAGATGCACTGGCATTTGAAATCCATGGCAAACTATACATGGCAAGAAACATGCCTTGTGGTTATCATTATGGAGTACTTGTTCCTGTTTCAGACCTCTTTCATTATCAATTACATGTGATCATATACCAATCAGCAAGTTTCACTCAGGTTCCCTCTCAGCCTTGTAACCTTCATCCAATGGTCGGGGGGTTGTGGGGAATACAAATCATTTCAGATGTCATGTCTAAGTTCCTTCTCCAACTGTGATTATATGTTGTCTTTATGTTGGGCCTTTATTGCCAGATTAAATGCTATTCTCACCAAAGAATTTTACCAGTCAGACAAAAATTGTCCTCCATGATGCCTAAATTGTGTGGCTCCTTTTTGTATTACAAGCTATTGTTCTGCCCTGGATTAAACCGTGTGTGTGTTCATATATTCTATATACATCCTGCATATGTATATGCATTCACATCCTATGTATACACACATATATACACACACACACATATACACACACCTCCTATACACACACACACACACATATGCACACACACATATCATACATATATATAGCCTGTCAAATTGTAGATTCTCTATAGGACACGACCATGCCCATACCTATATCCTAGACAACCAAGCACTTGCCTTGCTCTCAGTTGTGGCTTAAGAACTCTTTGTAGAAACATATTGCACAAAGAAATTTGTGAGTCTCTATGAAAGACTGACCTCCATGTAACTTAGCATCAGCTGCGGAAACACAATTATTTTCTTATAGAATCTTGGATAGGATTAAGTACTCTGAATGCTCCCAATTACCTACCTAGAAGTAGCATCCAACAAGAAACAAATCTTATACAAATATAAGAAAGAGAGTGTCACAAGAAATTGAGTAAACTTTGGGCTACAGAATTCATCTCAGCAATTAATAGATATGCAAATAATGATATGAAAACACAACATTGAAGTTTCCATTGAGATAGTTTTCCATTGGTGAAAAGGGGAGTGAATATACAAAATTATACTCTGAGAACTTTCCAGTCAAATAATAATTTCAGATATGTGTATAGCACTGATGGGTACTATGAAAGGCACCATGAAGGTGAAATTATTAAGCATGGTCTGTTCCTGTTTACTCCTAGAAAAAAATTACTTTATGTAGTTGTTGAAACTTCCTTTACCTTTTATAGGTACCAGGATATGAAAACCCTCCACATGTCTAACAAATTGATATTTGCCTACAGCTAAGATGAATTGGCTTGTGCAGTTACCAATCTTAAAGAATGTGTTCTCCAAATATATTTCAGCTGACAACTCCTTATACCATTTGCTATTTTCTCCATGTAATGTATCCTTCTTCTTCACCGCTTTGTAATGATACATACCAACCCTTCATGGAAAAGTGAAGAGTTTTATGTTAGATTTTGACATTTCTTCCACATAAGGGATAAATGAGTCAGATATTCCCTGAAAAATAATCATACATCCTTCTTTTATACCCATAAAAGTTTAACTTTTCTTATTTTGCAACACTGGATGAAAACAACTATTTGCTCCATAATTCAGCTGTAGAAGTTGCAAGTTTTTCCACAGAACCAAGAAGGTTTCTATAATTGGATGCTGAAATCTTAACTAGCTAGAAGTATACTGAGTAAATAAACAAAATACTAACAAATATGTAGTTCCAGAAATGCCCCTGCTTATAAGAAACATCTGATTGTTGAAATGTGTGCACAAAACATGTAGAATACAGTGAATTTTTGAAAACTCTGAGTAAGGCATAGAACTTGACTTTGCTTTACTTGGAATATGTTCTTTCCTGTGCCACCAAACATTAATCAAAATTTGTTCAGTAACTCTTTTTAGTTGATACAACAGTAAGTTGACCGTTTATTCCTATGATTAAAAAATACTAAAATTTGTACATAAGATGTCACTTTGACTTTAAAAAATAATCTTATGAAGTTATGTAAAATTTGAAAGCAACTCAAGTAAAAATACATTCCACTGGGTTTGGAACTATATCCATCATATTTCACCAACATTCAGTGGCTAATAAAAAATAAATTACTAGAGGAAAATTTGTCGTAATTTTTAGGAGAGTCCACCAAAATACCCTACAGTGAATTTAAACCTGAAAGGTTTTCCAGGTCTTTAAAATTATTATGCATTAAAATATCCCACATGCTTCACTATTGACAATCCTGGGCTGCTTGGGAAAATGGAAGTCAGCCCAACTGGTTTTTCTCTTCTCAGGTTGAGATACGTTGAGGATTTCTCTCTTTGAGATCTAGCTGCCAAGGGAATCTCTTCTGACATGTTGAATATTTTCCTTTTCATCTGCATTTCCAGAATTGTTGAGGAAAGAGAATAGAAGACACAAGGGACAGGGAGCACACTATAATAGTCCCTCACCCATGCTCACTGGGTGAGTCCAGTGCCTGGGCGGAACCCGCCTTAGACAAAACCATCTCCAGGCCTTCCTTCCAGCTCTCCACAGGAGTCAGTGTAGCCAAGAGAGGCTTTTCCTTCTTCCTTTTGGCCCTGATTCAGCTTATAGATCCCTCAGCCAAGAACCTGAGAAGGCAGAATGAGCTCAGGAAGCCTTCTTGGATTTCTGCCTTTTGTGGATGGTGCCAGCTGGACTGCCCTAGAGAGACAAATGTGACCTACAGAGGCCTTCAGTGGACGTGACTTGATTTAAGGCCATTGAAATTTATCCTTGTAAAGTCTCCTAGGACAACTTATAAAAGAAAATATTTCCTGTGTACTGGTTATGCTGTTAGTGAATTGCACATTATCTTCAATAGGGTCTACAGTCTCATAAAATAGCACGTGTTATAGCTCACCAAATTACTGTGTCAGTGGGACAATTTTTTGCATTCCATGTGCTAAAATACTAATAATTTCTAATTATATCAAAAAATTCAAGGGAAGTCCTTGAATAATCACTCTAAATTAGTTATGTTTGAATAACTGTAAAAGAGATACTTTGACACAATGGTTTTTCTTAAAGTCCAGCAAATGATACAACTTGACTTTCCTATCTGGACATCTTTATCTATCCTTTAAAGAAACTGTGCAGAAGGTTGTAAGACAGCTCAATCACCTCCCATCATTATTTTACCAAAAGAAAAATGCTTTTGGGAAACCATTGCATCTTCCCAGGCAAAGTCAAGTGCCAAGTCACACTGTTGACATTTGCTAAGGAATTTTTGTCCTCTAAAATATCTAACTTAATTCTTTGGCATTAATCAGTCAATCAACAGACGTCTATTCTGTACCTACCTTTTATTGGACATGCTTCGGGACATTTTTTCCCCCAATTTGTAATATAAATGTTTTTAAAAGTTTAGTTTCAGCTTGAGTACATAAATTTAGAAGTTGAAAATAATAATGGAAGTATTTTCAAATGAAAGCCTTTGTTTCAGTTCTGCTATTCAAGGGCAGAAAAAAAAAGTAAGATTATAGACTCATTGAAAGTTGAAACAGATAAGGGTACCACAGTGCTTTTATGGAGGTACACCTCAATGTACAGAATATGAAATGCAACTGTTTATTTAGGTTTTTGTTACATATGCCAAGGAATTCACTTTAGGGTTTCTCCAAATAAGAAACTCCTTAAGTTAAAATTATTTATCTGCAAGTTATTAAGAGCACATGTCAAAGCAGGAATATAACTACATTTGAATCATGTGTTAACATATTTCTTTATACATGTGAAAGACTAAATACAACTAAATTGTAATTATAGAATCATAACTAAGCGAAACATTGTGAATTTTGATAAATACAGTCTTTAAACACTACCTTCCTTACCAACATAGTATTCAACATTGACTATATCCACATCCCCTACCAACTCTTAGTATTCAACATTGACTATTTCCACATCCTCTACAAACACTTAGTATTTAATGTTGACTATTTCCACATCCCCAACTGACTCTTAGTATTCAATTTTGACTTTTTCATAGGTGAAAGTGCTTGGTAGTAACCTGTTACAGGGTTAGTGACCAGTAATGGAAGACAAGTTATCAGAGCTATTTGGAAACTACAATCTGCAGACAGATATCTTTAGAAAGGAGAATTTTAAGGCATGAGTTGAACTGGTAACAAAAGAGGCAAATCACTGAAGTCATCAAACAAAAGAACTAACTGGGAGGTACTGGGGACTGGGAGGCTGTTTAGGAGAAAGGGACCATGAAGAACTGCTGCTGGTTGACTAAAAGCCACTCCTTCCTCTCATGAGATGCTGTGGTATGCTCTACCAGTCGAGTGGGCCATGCTCAGGTTTGATACCTTTGGTGTCTCAACTGACCCCTTGCCTCTCCTTGGACAGGTGTGGTGTTCCCTTACTTCCCACGCCTGGGGCGCTACAATCTCAACTTCCACGAGGCGCAGCAGGCCTGTCTGGACCAGGATGCAGTGATGGCCTCCTTTGAGCAGCTCTATGATGCCTGGCGGGGTGGCCTGGACTGGTGCAACGCAGGCTGGCTCAGCGACGGCTCTGTGCAGTACCCCATCACCAAGCCCAGAGAGCCCTGTGGGGGCCAGAACACTGTGCCCGGCGTCAGGAACTACGGGTTTTGGGATAAAGATAAGAGCAGATACGATGTTTTCTGTTTTACATCTAACTTCAATGGTAAGATATGAACTGTGCTGCCTTCTTGCCATCCTGGAGACCAATCCATATATTCCATCACACTTGGCTTTTATCTTATCTACTTAAGGACACAAAAAGAGCTTTGAAATATTGCTCTAGTTTAAGAAGATATACAGCGTTCTTGAATGTCATTATTTTTTAAATAGCCACATAACTCAAGCAATGGTACATATTTCTAAGACTCCTGGGTTTTATTGCATCCAAGTTTTATCATGAACTAGTTGACATGTCACGTGATATGAAGTCTATCTCTTATTGTTAAAGTTGGTGCTGCCACAGTGTGCCCTCGGTAGCATATGACTCTCCCAAGTTCATATCCGGGTAGCTTTGGTAGCACCCCAGCTCTCCCTCTCTCAACCACAATGTGTGTTTATTCATATATGACCAGCATAGCTCAGGACAAAGGGAGACGTGAGCTAGAGACATAGAATAGGACTAACACTGGAGAAAAAAGCAGAACGAAAGGTGGCATCAGTGTTGGTAAGGATTTGTTGTGGCCTGACAACTCCCAGCCCTTCTCTTGCCCCATCATTTTTGGGGCCCAGGGGAAAATAAAAATGTGGGACTCCTTGTTCAAAACTGTTAAGAATATTAAAATGGCAACAGCAGAACCTTAAATCAAACAAGGGCCCCTCTACGTGTGGAGCCCTATTGCATCACACACCCATGATGCAAGCCCTTGGTTCATCTTTTTATAGTTTAGGTCCTTGATGCTTTGGGGAAAGTAGAAAAAAGATCATGAAGCAACAACCTGTCTCTGTAAAGGGCCAGATAGTAGATATTTTGTACTCTGCCAGTCATGTGGTGTCTGTTGCAACTACTCCACATAGATGTATATGTTGTAGCACAGAAACAACCATACTAGACATACCAAACAGATGGGTATGGCTGTGTTCCAATAAAATGTCATTTACGAAAATAGGTAGCAGGCCAAATTTGACTCGTGCTGTAGTTTGCTGACCTCTGGTATAGATGCTAGAACCAACCCTCTAGTTGATGTTTCATGGCCTCCACCCTTTCTCTAAATCACATCATCTCAGTTAAGAAAGAATTGGCAAGCAGGCCAGCCTGGATAGCATAGCGAGACCTCATCTCTACCAAAAATACAAAAAACAGCTGGGTGTGGTGGCACATGCCTGTAGTTCCAACTAGTCCAGAGGCTGAAGCAATACATAAAATCGAAGGGGATCACTTGAGCCCGGGAGTTCAAGATCAGCCTGAGCAACATAGTGAGACCTCATCCCTACAAAAAATAAACAGATAAGTAAGTCAGGCATGGTACTGCACACCTGTAGTCCCAGCTGCTCTGGAGGCTGAGGCAGGAGGATTACTTGAGCACAGGAGATTGAGGCTGCAGTGAGCTATGATTACACTACTGCACTCCAGCCTGGGGGGTGACAGAGCAAGACCCCGTCTCGAAAATAAAGGAACCACCAAGCACTCATTTATACTTCAGTAACCTCTACTTAATGGGGGTCAGACGATAACACATCACAATGTCTAATCCAATGAGAGCATCTGATTAGTTCTACCTAAAACTCCAGGATGGCTGAGAAAATCTCCAGTCAGTGTGTATCACTTTCCACCATTTGATGTCATATTTTATGCATTTTATACATATTTAATACAGTAATCTCAGTAATGAACACTATTCAATAAGCAGTTGAGACTAACTTGTCTTTCTCATGAAATGAAGAAATGGTCAGGTGTTAAGCTCCAACAGATGGAAGTGGAAAAAAATAAACATTCGTCTTTACTAGTGAGTGATCACAGACGAGGTTTATATTCCAAGTACGCATTATTTGTGGCAAGTGACTTCCTGTATTCTATGCATTTTCATACTGTAGTCTTTGAATGAGAATAATGTCTTATTGATACCTGTAATGAAAAGGACTTGAGGGCTTTTGATTTTCTTTAAATGGACTTTTATGTCAGGAATGGTTTTTGATCCTTTCACATTCAAATTTTGCCTCTCCAGAAACTTGTGCTGGGGTTCAGTCTTGCTACAGCTAGAATTTCAATAGCTCTTGCTTTTGACATGGAGTTTTGTCTTCTCTGGTGCCACAGAAGGGCTCTTTTAATCACTAATTAGCTAACAGAAACTGCATCTGTCACTTCCCTTTTCTGTTTAAGGCTACAAAAGGGCATGTCTGGACACGTATTAAGGGGCAAGGGAAAAACTAATTGAATGGAGAGCGATCTAGGGACACTACATCTAACTGACAGTGCCGTCTTCCAGAAACCCCACAGACACAGCCCTCTCTCCCCTTTCCTTGAGAAACGCTCCTTCCCACTGTGGGTGGCTCAGAGGCAGACAGGCCCATTGACCCCGTGTCCCTCTCCCCGCAGGCCGCTTCTACTACCTGATCCACCCCACCAAGCTGACCTACGACGAAGCGGTGCAAGCCTGCCTCAACGACGGTGCTCAGATTGCCAAGGTGGGCCAGATATTTGCTGCCTGGAAGCTTCTGGGTTACGACCGATGCGACGCGGGCTGGCTGGCGGATGGTAGCGTGCGCTACCCCATCTCCAGGCCCCGGAGGCGCTGCAGCCCCACGGAGGCCGCTGTGCGCTTCGTGGGCTTTCCCGACAAGAAGCACAAGCTGTACGGGGTCTACTGCTTCAGGGCCTACAACTGAGGGCCCGGGCGGCGGTCTCCAGTCACTACGAACATGTGAAAGGTGGTTTTTCAATACGAACTCTCGCAAGTTACCAAAACTGTGATAACCCTTTTTTTACTTACTGTAAAGAGTCATTTTCATAAAGACCAATTCATTGATTTGTTTTTGTAAAGCTATCATTCAATAGATAATATAAATTAATATAATTTTAAGGAAAGCCTCTTGATGAAGAGGCTTTCGAGCCCAGCCATTTAACTCTGTCAACCCAAGTACCTTTCCATGAACGGGCATGCCGTCATCGCTTGAGGATTGCTAGGACTAAATCCAGGAAAGTAAAGCTACTCAGAGCAGCAGCTTCTGCAAGCACACGTTTTACACATTTGTACAATTTTGAAGTGCACTACAATAAGCCAATTAGAGCAACAGATTTGAAATACAGGCCTCTTTACAGAAGCTGAGGGATCAAACGAAACTCAGTTTCACAAGGGAACAATCTACACTTTTCTAAAAGTTAATATTTCAAGAATCCAATAGACATACTATTTTACTCTTTAAAATTCTGCCTTTTTGACCAAAAAAAAAAAAAAAATTCGTACAGACTCCAGTGCGTAGTAATAAGCACAGTGGAAACTCCTTAATAATCCCGTTTATATGAAGTATGAGACTTAAGTAAGCAGATAATATTTAACCGATGAAAAACTTATACCTTCTTATAATCAAAATTACACATGTCTGAGAAGAACTGTTTTATCTTTTGAGTAGCTTTACTGAGTTATATTTAAATTCTAAGGGCCATTTGCTAAGCAGCATTTAGCATCTACTCAGGGCAGTTATATAGAGAAACTGCTGGACAGAAAAATTGTAAAATTTAGCAGCTTGACTTTATGTTAGCCTATGAAATGTTATTGTCCTATAAAATAACTTTAAACTATTTAATATTTCTTTCTTATTTACATTACATGAAAAATTGCTTCATAAAAGGAATAAATAACTATACATTTGCCTCATCAAGAAACAAAGACCTGACTTTCAAATTTCTTGTTATTCCTATTTGTATATTCACTAGAAAGCCCACCTGGTGCCTGTGTTTGGGGAAAAAAGTCAATGATGTAGTTCCAAACCTTCTTCCAAATAGAAAATGTGGTCAGTAATGTCACTTCCCTTGCTGGTCCTCATTGGGATTAAATAAAATGCTGAAGCTGTCATCAAAGAGTTTACACTGAAATCTTCAGGGCTTTAAATGAAAGTTTAAATCCAATTACAAAAAACAACTTTGCACATTAGCTGCTCCAATCTTAAATAAAGCTCTGTTTTCCTATATTTTTATGACTGCTGAGACCCTACAGGGACCAATATTTGTATTCAAATTACATTTCATGGTTTCCCATTGTTTTGCAATGAGTTCTAATAAATGGGATTTATTTTAATAACCCAAGTATGACATAGCTGGTATGCTTTTATGAATGTTTTTATGTAGACTTTCCTCCCATGAACATGAGTAAATAAATCTGTTTCCTGAATTTATTGTGGTTGCATTTAAAGCTCTGTAATAATTCTAATAAATTTACTCTATAAATGTAGAGTTATGTGTGTGGAAGGTATAGAACAATTGGAAGTCCATGAAACCATAACTATATTCATATATTATCTAGACAAAATATTGTAAATAAAAGTAGATCCCTTCTTTCATCAAAACATACCTGGAAATTTTCAGATGCTTTAATATTAAAAGATGACAATGTATGCATGCACATTTCTAAGTTAGGATGGATATGCAAATTGTACAAAACTATAAATCCAAAGAGATTGTGAGGTTTAAACCCAAACACTGGTGGCATAAACAGAACTTGCACTTCTAAATTAATGAAACCCGAACGGCCTAGGATCATATGAATATGTTATTTAAAGAGGGGGCTAGCTCTAAAATAACTCTAACACCTCAAATATGGGGGCTAGCTCATTGGAAGAAATCCATACTTGAACTGTTATTACCTATGTTACATGTATTTTTTTGGAATTGTAAGTGGGAACATATTTCTATGGAAGCAGGAGTATAATTTTCAGTTATTATTGCAGAACTCTACCTTAATAATGTTAAACATGTAACATTTCTTAACTTTTGAATACTTACTAGTATAGGAATTGGTGCTGATCAAAATCTCTGGAGTGACTGTTAGCCGATTAAAATCTGTATCAGTTACACACCATTTTTCCATTCTTGTAAAAAACAAAAACTTTAACACAATAAATACTGCTGAGCAGAATTTTTATCTTCTGACTTTGCCCAAAGGATCAGAATTTCCATGCCCTTTAGACTCCTACTTGAATGAGTCTTTTTACTGTTCTCATTTTGCTGTTTTTCCACCAAATGTCTATTTTCCTACTTCATTCCCAAAGATATCTCACTGAGAATGTCTGAAAACGGAACGTTATTCTGGTACAATTCCTAACAGAAAGTTAACACAACACTGGCTAATTCAGAAATTGCTCCTCAGACTTGGATTCCAAAAGTATCAGAAGAACGAGAAAAGAGGCTGGGCCAGGATATCTTGTTTTGATGATTTTGCCCATAATTAACACTTGTGACCATGTGAGAACAAAGTAGATCTGCAAACCTGACTGAAACACTTAAAAGTCCAGACAAAAATAAATTAGTATAAAAAGACATCATAGGAATGAAAACAAGTTGGTCACATGAACACTGGAAGCCGTCTTTGAATGACTGCTGCCATAGTTCATCACAGTAATTTCTAGCCAAATATGGTATTTGTAAATTAAAACTTTCTCTCATAGGAAGGGGGCCGGTACCTGTTAAGTGTTATTTTATGCAATAATTTAGTTGCTTATTATTTTGGCAATTAGAAGTAGACTCAAAGGAGATTCCAATTTGGTTGCTGGCAGCCACACTGAGTTTCTCAATTTTAGCACTCCAAGCAATATGGTGGTCTCATGGAGTAACTGACCACTACAGAGGGGAGGATTAAAAGGGAATCGCTTAGCAGTTTTTAGCATGGAATACATAAAGAAAGATCAGTGGAGAACTGGCATAGTTTTGTTGAGAAGTTAATTCTATCATAGCTCATTACTGCCAGAGCAGCAACGTATGTACAACAAAAGAAATGGAAATGCAAAATAATTAAGCCACCTGATTAAAATAAAATCAATATTTAATAAATACTGAGTATAAATTTTGAGGAGAAGAACCAATCTGTATTACAAAAAAAATGTTTTCATTTTCTGTAAGATACAATGAACTGGTAAACATTAAAAGCAATTTTATGTTATTGCAGTATCTTTTGATTCTTCTGAGTTATAGCGTAATAGCTATTTTTCTTTGTGTCAAACTCTGTAAATACATTATTTCAAAAACAGACATTTAATCTATCCTTGTTCTGATACATTTAACTTCAAATTGTAAACACATAACAATTTCCACTTGGCAAAGTTAAAAAAAAAAAGTATCTATGGTATCACTAAATCAGCAATAGTACTATCCCAAACCTGTTGGCTTTTTCCTTTTTATATATGATTTAAAGCATAATTTATTTCGCTTACCAGGTTAGCAATCCCATGAATCTATGATGTTGTTTGTCAGAACAATACACTGGAAATGCTTGATGAGTTAATTATGAGTATGGAATTAAAAGAAAGGTTTTTATTTTCATAATTAAGTCCTTCTTTCTAACCCTTTACAGTTCAATAACAAGGAATTTTTAATATTTTCATCCCTATCCTGAATTTTCAATATTAAAAACTTTTTTTGGATTTGTTCTGGTATATAGAAATAAACTATTGGGTGCAAGGGTCTACTGCTGGTGCCATGACTTAAATGGAAATACATTTAAATGAGTTTGAGTTATTGATATTCAAACAATAAGCAGCATACTTTTTTTCCACACAGCTGGGTCCAGTCACTCGTACCTACAACCCTAGTATTTGGGAGGCCAATGCGGAAGGATCTCTTGAGGCCAGAAGTCCAAGACCAGCCTGGGCAACATGGCAAGACCCTAGCTCTAAAAAAAAAAAAAGACTTTCTCCATACTTATTTGGAACACATTTAACGACTTTGAAAAAGATAAAAGTTCAAAGGATATGAAATTAAATCGTCTTCTTTTGGTGTTTAAGTTCTTACACAAATGGAAGATATCATATTCACTTTGCTGATAGTTTTCATATGTGATTACAGCCTGGTCAGATGCAAAACCTGCTTGGCACTAATACTATTTCATAATGCTGAAATAACAAGCAAACTGCTAGGGTGTGATTCCTTAGTTTCCTCCCCAATGATAGGAATTAATATGAAGACTATTCTTGAGCTGAATGGCACTGTTCATGATGGTCAGATATGTAAGGAGAGTAATAAGAGCAAAGGATTATTGAAGAGAAGCTTGGGAAATATGTGAACCAAGTAGAAGCTGACACTAGAAGCAGGGTATTTTCTTTCCTACCTCAATTTCTTGGGCCCTCCATTTAGGGTTATTTGCAGGCATGTCTTAAGATGGATCTGTGGTCTCTGCTTCTCACCAGGTGGAGCATTCTGGAAGCTCACAGCTTTGTGCCTCAGCCATGAAAAGATGGTTTTTTTTTATTTAGTTGGTTCTGAGGGCAGCCTGAGCTACACTTATTCAGAAGAGGTCCCCAGGGTTGAGAGAAAACTCACATTCTCCGTGACTCAACAATGGAGCCATTGACTTTATCCTCAAATGTAAAATTCTTAGATGGCAACAGAGTTCTAAGAATATTGTATCCCTATATTTTTTCTTTCAAAGCAAGGGACCCAACAGCCAGCTCTTCATCCTGTTTGACATAGCTGGGGTTTTGAGGAGGAGGCAGGTTTTAAAAATGTTTCTCCCTTTGATTTTAATCAATGAAAATTCTGCCTGCCAAAAGTTACATATGTAGAAAGCAGAGAAAGATAAAAAGCAAGAGAGTCTGAGGTTTTGGAGGTATGAAAGGTCCTTCTTTGAAGATGCTGAGAATCTTACATATGAATCTAAAGACAAACCCACTCATTTATTATTCTAATAAATAAACATGTCCTCCTGTAATGATTGCAGCAAGCCTGGAGAAAAGATAAATCATCTCCTCTGTGGTTCTTCCTGTGCTCAAGTTCTGCCAAATTGAGCATCCTTACTCGATGGGAGTCAAACTTCAGGTGGCTGAGAAGCAGACTCTGCTCTTCTAATTGGAGGCTTTTGACAAGCCAAGCTTTCAGATCAATGTAAATGAACATCCAGAAATCTGCTAAGGCACTTGTACTCAGCATATTGGAATTACTTGAGGAACTAAAATCAAGGGTGTAGCCTAGATATCAGAATTTTTAACCAGTCTCCACCTCATTAATTATAATGTGTAGCCAGGGTTGAAAAGCACTGGTCTTGACAATTTAGAAGCGAAAATCAACGTTATTCCGTCAATATGTGATTAGGTAGATGTTTATAGGTGACAACTTTGAATACTTTTTTAAAACCATGTAATTGGTTCCTTTGATTTGCCCTTTCTCTTCTAGTGATAGTTCCCACCACATTAGCAAATACATATCTAACAAGTCATCTGCCTGCTTTATTATGGTTATTCCTTCGATAAAAACTATTTTAAACTGTTGATGTATTATCCTGACATCAAACTTGTTCCCATCTAAAGTACTGAATTACAAGGACTAAAATAACAATTGTGTAAGATATTTTGGAGGAAAACAGAGAGAGAGAGAGAGAGGAGAGAAAGAATTCTATGCTCACCCTCAGTAAGGATATAGGGTTTGATTAAATTGGTTTGCCAAATACCAGAGACAACTTATACTAAAAATTCTAACAGTATACGTTAAAATAGAAAAGTGCTGCTGTTTTCCAAAGGCATAATATTTATTTGATGGTATCATGCATATTGAAAACATGCACTCCTTATTAATTATCAGTAATCTACTCATAAAGTGAAAGATATTGAGCTGTTAATAATGGGAAACACAGCACACTAGAGTGGTTCACAGTGTAGACACTAGAGTCATGATGCCACAGTTTAAAATGAGCTTTTCCACATACTGTCTTTGGGCAGATCATTTAGCATTTCTTGGCCTTGCTTTCTCCATCTAAATGTAGAAATATTAATATTAATGATACCATTAATGCCTGCCTGACAGAGTTATAAAATTTGAATGAGTTAATAGATTTTGGTAATAGCTAACACAATATGCCCCATTGTGCTAAATATTTTACATGTACAATTTAATCCACTTAATGCCCTGTATGATAGGTATTATACCTTTATTTTCTAAATAAGAAAATTTCGTGTTTAAATGAGAAAATCAAAGTCCAATGGGGTTAAATGACTTTCCCAAGGTCACACATCTTCTTGTAAGTAGCAAAGGGAAGATGTCAGTCAAGCAGAAGTTTCAGAGGATGTTTCTCTGAACATCTACATCATACATAACCTCATGTAAAACCATGGAACAGTTCCAGGCACATAATAAACACTTTATAATTAGCTGTTGCATTATAATCTGAACACAGATTTACAAATCAAGTAGAAAAATGGGACTCAGTTTTTTTATCCAAGCAAAAGCTACTAACAATACAAAATTTAATTTCTAATAATTAAATAAAATTATTTAAAGATATAAAGTTCATTATCACTCATGATTTCATACTACCTCAAAATGTGTTTACTGTTCATTTTTTTACTATTGAAATATTTTTAAAGTAATTATTTAAATTTTTGTTTAATATGCTCTTGGTCAATAAACTAAATTATAAGTTTCTAAAAGTGTAAACTATGTATTATTTTAATAATCTTTCATTCTCACTTCACAGGCCAGCAAGGTGCTATAGCAGTAGTTCAAAAATTAATATTTTCTTATAAATGAATACATACTTATAGTAAAAGTATTAAAAAGCTTAGATGAGCAAAAAAGAAAATGAAAATCACTCATGGCTAAGCGCGGTGGCTCACGCCTATAATCCCAGCACTTTGGGAGGCTGAGGTAAGAGGATTGCCTGAGCCCACGGGTTCGAGACCAGTCTGGGCAACTTGGCGAGACCTCGTCTCTAAAATAAACCAAAAAATTAGCCAAGTGTGGTGGCACATGCCTGTAATTCCGGCTACTTGGAAGGCTGAGGTGGAAGGATCGCCTGAGCCCAGTAGGCCGAGGCTGTGGTGGCCGGGAGCATGCCACTGCATTCCCGCCTGAGCGACAGAGTAAGACTCCGACTCAAAAAAATTAAAGAAAAGAAAAGAAAATCGCTCAAAACTTATACTCCAAATATTCAGGGAAAAAATGGGCCTCAGTTTTTTTATCCAAGCAAAAGGTACTAACAATACAAAATTTAATTTCTAATAATTAAATAAAATTATTTAAAGATATAAAGTTCATTATCACTTATGATTTCATACTACACATTTTGTTTTATAATATCATATTTACTTATGTATGTAAACAGGTCATGGTTTTAAATGCAAATTAGATCATAATGCCAACAGTTCAATTATACTTTTATTAATGACATAGCTTTTTACATTCTGTATTATCTAGAGCTGATGAATTATTGTAACAAGTGTTGAATTGACCTTGGGTATGACATGGCTATCTGAGTCTGCCATAACTCATCCTGATATGAGTGAGAGACATGAACCATGTGATGCAATGATAAACTAGCTTGAAATGTTGGACTATTCCACCAGGAGGGACAGCCTAGAATTGCCTCCTGCCATGCTGAGCACCCTCATGCAGTGGCTCCCCCAGATAGTACAGAGGCATAGGCATGGCCTGGAAATGGCACCAAGGGACCCAGGTCTGCCCCTTCCTACCCCCCCTTCTGAGTACACAGAGAAGATGGGTGGCCAAAGACACAGAAGCTTCCCACCAGCATGCCTCCCATGCAAAAGAAGGAATAAAATTCTACTTTGTGTCTTCTCCATCAGGAAGAAGAATTCTAAATTCTAAAGAAAAGAATGATGACTCATTATCCAATCAAATTAAAAAGAATAAATATTAATTAGAAAAGTGCTCTAATAACATAGGCAACACTCAGTTGTCACCAGATAGATACAGAAAACTGCCAGAGTGAGACAAATTCATGAAGAATGAACACCAATTCAAGGATAAGACAAGAAAGCTCAGACATAAGGGTTTTGAAGGTTTAGAGGGAGAGCACTGCTCAGGATGTCTTTGGGAGGCCTGGTAGCACGTGGGGCTGGGAAGCAGTCTAACAGAGCCTGGAGATGGCTGCTGAACATTCTAGAAAGTCCACAGAGGAATCATGAGAAGCTCAAGGTAAGAGACAACCGGGTCCACGCACTTCTGTGACATTCCTCAAGGTCAGCCTTTTACTGATGCTATTCGAGTATAAAAGCCATGAGCCACACAGAATTCCCAAAGAAGCAATTCCCTCAGTTATTCCTGTTCACTCAGTGGTCAGAGCCAAGGGCACACAGGCCCAAGCCATGCCACTGTCAGTCAATATTACAAGTCATATATGATAGTATACTTCATCAATATGTAACTGCTTTAGATTAAACATTCCACAACCAACAGTGTGACACTGCACATCAAGAGAAAAAGGATAGGAGGAAGAGTGAACAAACCAGTCTAGGGAGGGTGATGTGGACAAAAGCAGTGCCCTGGCCTGGCCCAGAAGGCCCATCAGAGTCTTGCAAGGAAGAGTCTTTGATGTAGGCAGAGCCTTCAGTGGTAGATGCCAGGTGCTTATCATGAATAACAGTGAGACGGTGTGTGTTAAGGCACCCATGTGGAGCTGGTGAAGTCCTGTCTTTTTATGACAGGCTTATGCTTGGTTATGCCCTTATCTGGTTGGCTGTAGTCTTTATTATGAGGCAAAACATCTGATCCCTTGGCATGGTGCCTTTTGAAATGTAAGATGGAGTCTTTTTTTTTTTTTTTTTTTTGAGTTGGAGTCTCACTCTGTCACGCAGACTGGAGTGCAGTGGCCGCTCCCGGCCACTGCAGCCTCGACCTGCTGGGCTCCGGTGATCCTTCCGCCAGATGGAGTCTTTTTCTAAGAGGGAGTCACTTATGTCAAGGGGGCTCTCTACAGGCTATCTCTATGACAACTAGTTCATAGAAATAACAACATCTGATTCATGTAAGGGTGAAAAATTGTGATACCTTTCTTCACCCATGATAAGGCTCGTGGCTGACATTCTTGTAACAAGAGGACAGCGTAATAACTTTGTTTAATCAAAGCTTTATGTGACATTAGAGCCTTCAGAAATGAAGACCCAAAGACCTAGGGAAAGCTGATTGCAAGCTTGGGTTTGGTAAAGAAGGGACTGCCATGTAGAAATGTGACTAGACAGAAGGCTATGATCCAATGGGAATAGAATGAGGGAAACCCCCCAATGTCTGTCTGTCCAGATTCTTCTTGGTCTCTCCATACAGCACTCCTTATTCTCAGGTATGAGCGGGACACTCCAGAATGAGGGTCTTTAGGGGAGAAGGAAAAGCATGATCGTTCCAGGTTTTATAGCTTGCTTTGGGGGAAAGAAGTTCTAGTTTCTATGAGATACCTTGCTAAAGAGGAATTTGGTTTCTATAACTTGCTTCAGGGGAGACAGGAGGGCAGGAAGAAAAGGACTTTGCTGTTGAGGTCCTCCAGTTTCCTTTAGTTCAAGTACTCAGCAGGCCAAAGTGCCACTCCTTGGGGTATCATTTTTTAATCCCCAACATGAAATAAAGCATTACTTCACAAGTCAGTTCTAACATATTGTATAAATAAACTCCCTCCAATCTTATTTAGAATAATGCAAAGATAAATCAAACACTGAAAAATATAATTAAAGCGTATTTCTTTAAATATGTAAAGAGATGTAAATATTTAATGACTCTTTACATCTGGAAGCTTTATAAAACTCCAAAATTTACAAGCGTACAGCATTGACCCGAGGCTCTGAAAGATTCCATTTTAATGCAAATAATCAAAAATAGCAACTTAAAAATGTATGTTATTAAAAAAGTACATTGACTTTATGATTTCAATTCCATGCAATAAATTAATTAACATGTCTGGAAGGAAATGCATCCATGTATTTGTAGGGGTTCCCTTTTCTCCTCTACTTCTAAAGTTTCTAAAGAAGTATTAAACAGCAATTATTTCACAAATAAGTGCGCCCCAATATTAGTACCTCCTCAACAAAGCCAAAATTTTTCAAAACATGTGGAGAAAATGTTCTAGATTTGAATCTATCAATCCTTCCCCATGACATCATTCTCTGTTCCAACTCTGTCACTGGGAAGCCACCCTGGAGTCATTTGGCAAGAGCCTGAATCGTCTTTAAGGTTTCTCAGGGAGAGCCATGAGCACCTCGGGTGGGGTGTTTCTCTACCAGGAGGGAGTCTCAGCTTTCCAGACCCTCCACTTCCCTCACCCCTGTGACCGTTCCAGTGATTCTTCAATTCCTGTCACCATAACAACTCAAAATATACCACATGTCTTTCCTCACATCCCCGAGGTAGGAAACAAACTGATTCTGAGAACTGCCTAAATTTTTTATCACTAGGTGAATGGTGAAGAAAACTGAAGAAGCCATGATGCAACCTGGTAGAGTTTTGTTAGTCTGCTGTGAGGTGTCCCCAGCCAAGCTTCTGCCTTAACGTACCAGGGCTGCCTGGCAAACTTCTTCCTAAGAGAGTAACCCTCAGGGTTCCATCAAGGTAATCTCCAGGAAGTGCTTGGATACTCCAGCTAACGCTAATCTCTTAGTTATCTGCAGTCCTTTTATGAGTGCCAGAGATTAGGAGAAAAACCAGCTTATCTCAGCTACCACACTGGTTATTTGCTGATTAAATTCATTAACATGTGCAAGTGCTTCTAAGAGTGCCTGGCCTGTGGTAAAGACTTCCATATATGCTGTTCATCAGCAAGCATCAGTCGTCGTCATCATAATCATCATAATCTTCATCACCTTCATTATTTGTTATTTCCTTTGCAATCACAGTATATCAGACAGCACTTTCGTCCCCAGCCCAAGGCTGGGAGCTTGTAATAATGATCCTTAAGTCTACCAAATATCATGCTCTGTGTAAAGCAAGGCATTCCTTCTTCAATATGGTGATCAGCTTCAAACCTAGACAGTTTTTGCTCAATAGTCAACATTTGAGTTATTGTAAGTTGTACCCACAATTCTCCTAGGCACAATGATTATCTCCCTAGCAACACATTTTTCAAAAAAGATGACCAAAATCGTTTTACAAGCACCTATTAAGTTGCAAAAGAAAAAGCAATATAAATTTCATGTCACATATGTTCCTCTGAAAATGTTCTGCATTGGCTAAATTAGTTGAAGTTTTAAAAAAAATACAAGACCAGTAACATTTGAACTGAAAATATCTTCTTCCTGGTTTAGCAAATCCTCTTGTACCAATACCAGGTTGTTTTGATTATTGTAGCTTTATAGTTGATTTTGAAGTCTGGAAGTGTAATGCCTCCTGCTTTGTTTCTTCTGCTAAGGGTTTAGAACCCATCTTTTACTCAGATTTTCTCAGTTTTTAGCTAATGTCCTTTTTCTGTCTCAGGTTTTCATTCAGGACATCATAATACATCTGATGTCCTATCTCCTTAGGCATCTCCTCGTTCTGACAGTTTCTTGGACTTTCCTTGTTTTTGATGACCTTGACAGTTTTGAGGATTGATCAAACATTTTGTAGGATTTCCTCTACTGGAATTTGTCTGATATTTTTCTCATGATTAGACTCGCAGTATGGGTGTTGGTGAGGAGGATCACAGATTAAGAATGATTCATCACATTATACTGAGGGTGTGTACAATCAACATGATTTATCACTGTTGATCTTAAACTTCCTCTCCTGGCTAAGGTGTGTTTGGACTACTTTACTTTTCAATTTTAACTTTTTTTCTATACTTGACTCTGTTTCTTTGGGGGTTTTTTTGTTTGTTTTTTGAGTTGGAATCTCACTCTGTTGCCAAGACCGGAGTGCAGTGGCCGCTCCCGGCCACCGCAGCCTCGACCTGCTGGGCTCCATCAATCCTTCTGCCTCAGCCTTCTGAGTAACCGGAATTACAGGCACGCGCTACCATGTCCAGCTGATTTTTTTGATTTATTGTAGAGATGAGGTCTCGCCAAGTAGCCCGGGCGGGTCTTGAACCCGCGGGCTCAGGCAATCCACTCACCTCAGCCTCCCAAGGCATGGGATTACAGGCTGAGCCACCGAGCCCGGCTTATACTTGACTCTTTGAAAGAAAGTCACTATGTGAAGCCTACACTTAAGAGGGAAGTTTTTCTCCACCCTCTTGAGGATGGAGTAGCTATAAAAATTATTTGGAATTCTCTGTAGGAGATATCTCTCCTGTTTTCCACTTCTTTATTTATTCAATAAAATCTGGACTCTTGAGTACTTATTTTACACTTTGAGTTATAATTCAATACTACTCTGTTTTATTTCTCAGATTGGGAGCCCTTTCAGTTGGTTCTTGTCTCCCATAGTACTTTCTTACTTTCTGACACTCCAAGATGCTCCAGAAAACACACGTTATATATCTCCCGTCTCCACCCTAGAGCCAGCCCTTTCTCCAAGAAGCACTGGTCTTTTTATTGGAGAATGGTATTTAGAAACCAAGACCTGGATGCCAAGTGTGCTCATTGCTATTTGAATGTCATTGTTTCTAGGTCCTCTCAGTTGACAGAGCAAAGGAATATGTGAATGCATACTAGTCCATATGCACACATGTCTACAAACATATGCCTGTACATACGTCCATCCGTACCTTTATTAAATTAAACATGAACTCTTACTAATGTCTCCAACTCTCACCTGTTACCATGTGGATTATTCTAGACCTCTCCCCTTGCGTATCCTCGATCATCCTCTCCAGTGGAGAGAAAATTGGCTCCCACCTTCTGCCATCCTTTTACTTAATTGTTCAACCCCAGGATTCATTTATAGTGGCTTTGTAATTGTTAAACCATATTCCTGTGGGAAGCAGTCTATCAACGAGAGCACAGTGCTTATGTGCATTTCCTTCTGCCTTTAGTCTCACAATCTCCACTCATTTCCAAGTCACTTAGGTTGACAGGTTTACCCCCTCATCCTCAGGGAGGTTGTTTCATACATCTGTAATTCCATTAGCTTCTTTTGTAACATTCTGCATTATATCCTGGGATCTCCCAATTTCCAAAAATGAGTTTTTTAAA
Source organism: Tarsius wallacei (assembly GCA_963574415.1). Taxonomy (NCBI): domain Eukaryota; kingdom Metazoa; phylum Chordata; class Mammalia; order Primates; family Tarsiidae; genus Tarsius; species Tarsius wallacei. The sequence continues at coordinate 5,591 of CAUYQG010246853.1, read as the reverse complement.
ATTTGCGTGTTAAGGTCCATTCTCAGAATAGTTCCACGTTTCACTTATTCAACCTGCTACTCACGTTAAACCCATTTCCCATCCCTGTAGTTTTCCAGAATGTCCTATAAATGGAATAAGACAGCATGTAACATTTTCAGACTGGCTACTTTCACTTAGGAGCATGCATTTAAGTTTCTTCCATGTCTTTTTGTGGTGTGATAGCGCTTTCTTTTCTGTTGCTGAATAGTATTCCAGTGTATAGATGTACCACTGTTTGTTTAGCCATTCACCTATTGAAAGACATCTTGGTTTCTTCCAGGTTTCGACAGTTATAACTAAAGGTGCTAGAAACATTCACTGTGTAGGTTTTTGTGTGGAAGGTTTTCCCATCAGTTGGGTAAAGGCCTAGCAATTTAATTGCTAGTGTGGTGAAACAATGTTTATCTTTGTAACAATAAATGCTCGCCTTTCAGGATGTCTGTGTTATTTTACATTGTTAGCAGCATCAAATGAGAATTCTTGCTGTACTGTATCTTTGTGAACACTTGCTGTTAGCAATTTTTGTGGCTTTAGTCGTTCTAATAGGTATATAATGCTTTTCTTTGGTTTACGTTTTGTTTTCTTTTGTTTTTAATCAGAAGAAGAAACCAGGGGAATGGATAGGGTTACATAAATGAAACACCCATACTCTGCTCAGACAACAGTATAAAGGTGGGCCAAGGTAGAGTTGGCCTGAGCTGAGTCTTCCCCTTGTGATGACATTATCATTGTCTCGATCTCCTTTGATTTCTGTTTTACCTTGGTGTGTTTCCTTATTACTCTGTTATTTCTCTCAGTCTGTTAAAATTTGGTTGAACACTTCCTTTGTGCCTAGAACTCTGTAGACTGCAGGGATGCAAAGATAAATTACATTCATTCACAGCCTAACAAGGAAGATAGAAATGCAAACACCTGCCATTCTGTGTGATTGGCACTGCTTGCCTGTGATGGCATGGGTAAAGACGACAGACAGGACAGAGTTTGAACTCATCCTCTGTGACTTACTAACCAAGTAACCATAGGCAAGTTAGTTAAACCCTTGCTACCCAAAGTGTGCCAGTAGGCCAGCGGCATCAGCTTGGCCTGGGAGCTCAGGCAAAATGCAGAATCTCAGCCCCACCCCAGATCTATGAACTCACTTAACAAGAGCCCCGGGTGATTAGCATGCAAATTAAAGTTTGAGGTGCAATGACAAACTAAATTGAACAGAGTTTCATCATTGTGAAATAGAAGTCCCCAATGCTCTCTGGCCTCACTTTCACCGCAGCCGGGGGATGACACACCCATTACAAACCTAGGACTCAGTTTTCCATGACAGAGTTGAAACACAATGTTAACTCAATTTCCCAGTATTTCCCTAAGCCCTAGACTTTGATGGTCTAAGAGAGGAGGCTTTGGGAGATCTTGTCACCCTTTTTTTCAGATGGGGACAACAAAACTCAGGGGCAACACCTTGCTCAAGATCCCAGAATGAGCCAGCTCTGGGGCTGGGCCTGCAAGAAAGTTAGCTTGATTTCTACGTAGAACTGTCCTCTAACCCTGTGTTCGTCAATATCCCCAGCTTCTCCGCTCCATCTCTGTCCCTTGCTGGGACCCGTTTGATGCTGGGAAGAAATGTGCCTAAAAGCCACCAAGCTCCGAAAGTCCCAAGTTCAGCCCCTGGGGACTCCGTCTGGAACTGAGTCTTCTGCGGTTATAGAGTTCTTCTGCTCCAAAGTTCATTTGGAAAAGCTTGTTCTCCGAGGAGCTGGAAATCAATGCAACCATATTAGAAGGTCTACGCTTTCTGATGAAAGAAACGTTACTTGGGAAATTTCTTCTTTCTCAGCATCTGCCTCTCCCCTTGGGTACAGACCCTTCCCTACCCCAGATCATGGATTCATCATGTTGGCAGAGTTCTGACATGAGGGGGAAGGGCTTAGGGAAACCTGATTTTACCATCCTGTCTCCATCCCACCTTAACCTTGTCATCTTCCCTGAGGAAGGCTCAGCTGGGTGATCTCCAATCTGAAGCCATCTGTTGCACCTCCTTAAAACTCTCTCTATCCCCAGTCCTGACATATTTTCCTCAAGTAGAAACCAGCTCTATTCTGCCCACTCTCTTTAACAGGAAATTCTTCCCACTTCTCATTCCAACTCCCACTGCATGTGGAGTATTTTCCAGCATCTCTTTTATTTTATTTTATTTTATTTACCTGCACTACCTCCATGATGTGGACATGAGATGTGTGGCTCAAGGTGACTTCCTTCCTTCCCAGATGCCCAGAACACTTAGAGGCAGAGGGGACTCAGGATTCTAGGATTAACTCAGCTCTTTAATTTTGCAGATAACCAGTATAAGACTCAGAGGGAAAAAGAGACTCACAGACCCACCTCACCTAACATCACATCACAGCAAGACTCAACCTGAATTGTCTAGATCAGATGTTCCATTATCAAATTATCTAGCTATCTATTCTCTCTCTCATCTCTCTATTCAATCTATCAGTTGATTGCTCAATCAATAATTTATCTATTAAAATTCCCCTTCCATGGATTTTGCTGTCTTCCACAGTGAAAGGCCCAGTTGCGAGCAGGAATCCACAGCCCTCCCGAGATGGAAAAGGTTTGTGTATCCACCAATCGTGGGGCCCCACTGGAATCTTGAGAAAGGAAAACCTTCCTCACGTACTCATCTGCCCCTGCCAGGCTTCAGCACCTTCACTGGCTCCAGGGTCAAATGTCAAAAGTCTGTCCTGAAAGCCACTGGAATTGCACGTTCCCTCACTCTGCATGAAGCAGCCAGAAGAAAGAGGATCTTCAGTTTCTTTGTTTGGCCTTGGCTATGGTTTGAATGTCTTCTCCAAAACTCATGTTGAAACTTTAATCCCAATGTGACTTTATTGAGAGGGTGGGGCCTTTAATAGGTGATTGGGTCATGAGGGTCATGGATTAATAGTGTGAAAATAAATCTAATTTAAAAGGCATTGGGCCCCCAAACACTTTAAACCTTGAGAGAGATGTGACTGTAATTTGAGTCACATATGATTGCAATTTCTGTTTCTCAGGTTATAGACAAACTCACCTTTTTATTTCTCTTGTTCTGTACAATGACTAGAGAGAATTAAACGATGTTGAGGACAAAAAAACCTTCTTAATTATACTTCTGGTTATGCTTCTTCTTTTTTGTCCTACTTTGCTTATATCAGATAAGAGAAAACCCACAACTATTACACCCTCTGCAAAAAAAAGAGGCTAATGGTACACTTGCCAGAAAGAAATACTGCCTATAATCAATCAACTTGCTGTAACCACGTGCTAACCTTGTATGAAAAATGTTGTAATCCTGCTAAAAACTCCTCTGTCTCTGCCTATATACATGAAATCTTAACTTCTCTACTTCCGAATGCTGACTTCATTCCTTTGGAGTTGGTGTTTCCATGTGGTCCATCCTCACACCTTGCCCTGGGATAAATTCTCTTTAAATTAGAATCTGACTCTTTTGATATTTTTGGTTGACAATAGAGTATCATGGGAGGAGAACTGGTGGCTTTATGAAAGATGGAGAGAAACCTGAGAGAGCACATTAGCAAGCTTAGCCGAGCACCATGTGATACGCTCCAGTGGGGACTCTACAGAGAGCATCCACCAGCAAGAAGGCCCTCACCAGATGCAGATCCCCAGCCTTGGACTTCTCAGCCTCCAAAACTGTAAGAAATAAATTTCTTTTCTTGACAAATTACTCATTGTCAGGTATCATGCTATACCCAACAGAAAATGGACTCATACAGCCTTAGAAAGCCGCTGAAGGGACCTGTTAAAAACACAGGCATCAGCCACCCCCTCAGTTCTAGTTTAGGTAGGTTTAGAATGGGATCCACTCTTTTTATTTTTACTGAAAACTCCAGGGAGATCTAACTTCCAAGTGAGTTTGAAAATCACTGTAACCGGCCATTTTTGACACCAGGAGAATCTGCAAGGGACAATTAGCCACTGAGACAATCAGGGCTAATAAACTACATCTCGGTGTCCCCAGTGGGCTGGAGCCTCAGCTGGGCCTGTGCGGCCCTGGCTTCTGCTGTGAGTGCTCCTCCCGCACCGGAAACCAGACCCGGTTTCTGCTTTGAGCAGCTTCGGCTTCCGTGTCTCTGAAGCGAGCACACACAGCTAAGTGCTTCAGGGAATGTCCATTCCCAAATCCAATTTTAATACCACTGTGCTGCTAAGAGCACTTGTTACTGAGAATTAGCTAATGCAAGACTGATGTTTAGAACAATCTTTACAGAAAAGTGCAATGCCTGGGCTTGGGCAGTTACTTAGTTTTCCTGTTTTCTTTCCTTCTATCCTTTTTTCTCTCTCTTCTCCCTTCCTCTTCCCTCCCCTATGTTCCCCTTGCTTCCTTTTACTTGCATATCCAGGGAACATTTTAATTTTGGAAGGAAATGCTATGTAAGCCAAAGTTCTATGATGTGTGAGAGTATGGGGTGTGGGAAGGGAGAATTAGAGGGAGGCGTCTCAACGCTTGTCAAGATGGGGAATTTGCTTTGAGGAGGTTTCTGGAAAAACAACAAGCACAGATGCAGTCATCCCAGGGCAGAGACAAACCTAGGCTAAGGAGCCCTCACCCCAGGAAAGGCCTCAGGCAAGGGTGTAAATAGAGTCCATTTGGTGCCCATAAATCAATTCAATCAAGTATTGCTGCATCACCCATGTTCCCTGAATCTTGGCTGTCACTTTTGAAACATGTGATTGGTAAATCTTAATCTGAATATTTTGATTGCATAGGAAGAGTCAGAAAATATAGAAGTAAACATGGAAGTTTAGTCCCTGGAACCAAGATGGTAGTTGGTGGGTCAATCAACAGGCTGTGCTAGAGAGAAACATTTGTTTAGGGTGCTATCAGGCAGTATGTTTTAAAAAGATAGAGGAAAGTATTGGTTGATCTAGGAGTTGGTCAAGAAGTGAGTTAAAAGAGAAGCCTTTCCATTTAAGACTTCCCAAGAAACAGTTCTCCTAGGGTGTGGCTGCCCTTTCAGGGATGCTCCCAACCCCCTGAATGCTGAGAACCAAGGGCCAAGGGCCGAGGGCAGCTGTCTAATGGACCCGCCTCTTCTGCTCTCTGGTTAAGCTGAATGCCTCCCAAGATCAGCTGTGCTTGTTATTGTAATTAAACAGTTTACAAAAACCAATGAAATAAGAATGCTAAAGAAAAAGAGTTGTTTCCATAAAATCTAAGTTTAGTCCTTTGGGAAGCCTCTTTTATATTGGGAAGTCACTAAAAATAATTGCAATTAAATTAGGTGTGGGCGAAATAACTTTAAAAGATTTGAGAGAATTGTATGTGTCTAAAAATGCCTTCACTTTCTTAAGTTCTCCCTTATTTTACAGAAACCAAAATTGAAAATTATAGCCAATATGGTAGGGGTGAGCTCTATGTGAGAAAGAAGACTAGACATTCCAAACAAAGGAATCATTCTCAAAGAAAAGCTCTTGGCAGGCTATGAAATATTTGGTGAATAAATGACATAGGTTTCAAGTTACAACAAAAAGGTTAAATGTGTTTTGTGATTTAGAGGAATCATAAAAATCAT
>CAUYQG010246852.1:0-15014 GCA_963574415.1 Tarsius wallacei | reverse complement strand
CCCAAACTCAAATTTCAGGAAGGATCATCTAATGTTTGCATACATGCATCCTAAGAAAATGTGGTATATAAACAAAATTTAATATTATTCAACCAGAATAAAGAATGAGATTATGCCGATTTCAGCAACATGAATGGAAGTGGAGAGCATTACCTTAAGTGAAACAACACGGGGACACAGAAAATCAAATACCAGATGTTTTCACTTATAAGCAGGAGCTAAATAATGTGAACATATTGACACAGAGAGTTGAATAGTAAACACTGGAGACCTGAGAGGGTGAGAGGAGATGAGTGAAGAGAAATTACACTGAGTATAATATACATTATTATGTGGGGGGGGATTAAAAATTATAAACTTTTTTTTTTTTTTTATTTTAAAGATGCAGGGTACAATTCAGAATTAGGTATACAAGTGGTCATTATACAGGTAAAGTCTAGACATCTCCTTGGTCCCCCTTTGCCTGATTTGAGATCAGGTACATTTACTGATGTTTTCCCCAACCCCATCCCCACCTGCAGTATCTTGCTATTGCCAATCCATTTCTTAGCATTTTATGGTAAATGTTCAGAATCCAATTACGAGTGAGATCATGTGTACTCAGTTCTTTGTTTCTGTGATAGATCACTAAGTATGAAAAACTCTAAATCTATCCAAGTTGCCATGGAGTCACCGATTTTGTTCTTTATGGCTGCATAATATTCCATCATGTATATGTACATTTTTTTTTATCCAGCCCAATTTCAATGGCAGCATGGTTGGTTCAATGTTTTTGCTACTGTGAATAATGCTACAATAAAGTGCAGGTATATTTTTTTGTAAAGTGATTTAAGTTCTTCTGGGTATATTCCAGAAGGGAGATTGTTGGGTCTCATGGAAGGTCGATTTCCAGTTCTTTTAGGATTCACCACACTGTTTTCCATAGAGGTTGAACTCATATGCATTCCCACACATGTATGTGTAGAAGAGTTCAAATTTATCTGCATCCTCATCAGCATCTGTTGTTGTTTGTTTTATAAATGATGGCCATTCTTACTGGAGTTAGGTGGTATCTCAATGTGATTTTGACTTGTTTTTCTCTGATGATTAGTAAGGCTGACCATTTTTTCATGATTCTATTGGCTGCTCATATGTCTACTTTTGAGAAGTGTCTATTCATGTCTTTTGCCAACTTTTTCATGGGTGTTTTTGTTTTTGTTTGTTTTTGTTTTTCCTTTTGGCACGTCTGAGTTCCTTGCAGGTCCTGGATTTCAGGTCTTCATCAGAAAGGCAGCTGACAAATCTTTTTTTCCCATGCTATGGGCTGTCTCGCTACCCTCTTGATGGTTTCTTTTGCTTTGCAGAACCTTTTCAGTTTAATGAGTTCCCACTTGCCAATCTCATCTCTTATGGTATGGACTTTTGGGTTTTGATCAGGAATTGGTTGCTTGTTCCAATTTCCACAAGGGTGTCTCCTGCATTTTCTAAGATTCTTAATGATTGGGTTTTACATTTAGGTCTTTGATACATTTAGAGTTGATTTTTCTGTATGGTGATAAGTGGGGGTCCTTTTTTATTCTTCTGCATATGATCAGTCAGTTTTCCCAACACCATTTACTGAATAGGTTCTCTCTCCCCAATGTGGTTGGTGGAGGCTTTGTTGAAGATGAGTTGAAAAATTAGGTTTTAAGCCGGGCTTGGTGGCTCAGTCTGTAATCCCGCGCCTTTGGGAGGCTGAGGTGAGTGGATTGCCTGAGCCCGCGGGTTCGAGACCCACCTGGGCAACTTGGCGAGACCTCATCTCTACAATAAATCAAAAATTAGCCAGGCATGGTAGTGCGTGCCTTTAATTCCAGCTACTTGGAAGGCTGAGGCGGAAGGACTGCCGGAGCCCAGCGGGTCGAGGTTGTGTGGCCGGGAGCGGCCATTGCACTCCAGTCTGGGCGACAGTGAGACTCCAACTCAAAAAAAAATAAAAAATAAAAAGAAAGAAAAGAAAAATTAGGTTTTGCTTCCAGAATCTCTATGCTGTTCTATTGTCTATATGCCTGTTCCTATACCAATACCAGGTTGTTTTGATTACTGTAGCCCTTATAATAAAGTTTAAAGTCTGGAAGTGTAATGCCTCCCACTTTTTTTTTTCTAAGGATTGTTCTGGCTATTCATGGTCATTTATGTTTCCATATAAGTTTTTGTATTATATCCAGGTCTGAGTAGAATTATGCTGGTAATTTAATGGGTACAGCATTTAATCTGTATATTGCCTTGGGTAGGATATCTTAACAATGTTAATTCTTCCAGTCCATGAGTATGAAATGTTTCCATTTGTTTATGTCATCTTTGACCTCTCTGAGCAGTTTTTTGTAGTTTTCACTACAAGGTTGTTTACTTCTCTGGTTAGGAAGATGCTGAGGTATTTTATTTTTTAGTGGCTATTGTGAATGAGATTATGCTTTTTATTGGGTTCTCTACCTGTTTATTGTTGGTGTATTAGAATGTGACTATCTATTGCACGTTAGTTATGAATCATCTTCATCAAAGTCCTTTATCAGTGCAAGGAGGTTTCTAACAGATTCATTTGAATTTTTGAGGGGTAGAATCATCATTGGCAAAGAGACATAACTTGACTTCTTCTTACCTATTTGGATACCCCTGATTTCCTTCTCTTGTTTGATTCCTCATGCTAGGACTTCCAACACTATGTTGAACAGGAGGGGAGAGAGTGGGGAGCCTTCTCTTGTTCTGGTTTTCAGGGGAAATGCTTGAAATTTCTGGCCATTAGGTAATATGTTGTCTGCGTGTTTATCAGAGATGGCTCCTACTATTTTGAGATATGTTCCCTCTAAACCCTAGGTAGTCATGGGTTTTGTATCAAGAAGAAACAATGAATTTTATTTGAAAGTTTTTTCCACATGTAACGATATAATCATGTGATTCTTATTTTTTTATTTTTATTTTAAAGATGTGGGGTATAATTCAGGGTTAGGTATATAAATGTTCATTATGCAGGTACCATTGTTGATGAGGTATGCTCCCTCTCCTGGCAGTTTCCCACTGCTGCCAACCCACCCCAGCCCAACCCTTGGCAATTTCCCACTACTGGCAATCCTTTTTTTATAGTATTACAATAATTGTTCAAGTTTCCCCTTAAGTGAGAACATGTGATACTCAGTTCTTTGTTGCTGTGACAGATCACTCAGTGTTATACACTCTAAGTACATTTAAGTTCAGTGAAGTTCATAATTTTTTTCTTTTTTATGGCTGCGCAATTTTCCATCAAGTACACATACCACATTTTTAATCCAATCCTCTATTGATGAGCAGTATGGTTGGTTCCATGTTTTAGCTATTGAAAATAATGCTACAATAAACATTCATGTGCAAGTATCTTTTTCATAGAGTGATTTGAGTTCCTCCTGGTATATTCCCAATAGAGGGTTTGCAGGATTTTATAGAAGATAGATTTTTAGATATTTTAGGAATTGCCAAATTGTTTTTCCACAGAGGTTGTATTAGTTTATACTCCCATCAACAGAATAGAAGTCTTCCCTTATCCTTGCATCCTCTCCAGCATATGTTGTTTTTGGAGTTACTGATGATGACCAGGTTGACTGGAGTTAGACAGTATCTCAGTGTAGTTTTAATTTGCATTTCTTTGATGACTAGTGAGGCTGAGCATTTCTGTATGTATCTGTTGGTTGCTCATATGTCTTCTTTTGAGAAGTGTCTATTCATATCTTTGCCCACATTGTAATGGAGCTGTTTAATTTTTTTTCTTTCAACATATTTGAGTTCCTTGTAGATCCTAGATGTTAGGTCTATCAGATATACAAATACTGGCAAATATGTCTCCCAACTCTGTGGGCTTTCTTGATGGTTTCTTTGGCTTTGCAGAAGCTTTTCATTTTGATGAGGTCCCACTTGTCTATCTTATCTCTGATGTTATGGTAATTTGGGGTTTTGATCAGGAATTGGTTGCCAGTTCCAATTTCCATAAGGGTGTCTCCTACATTATCTAAGATTCTTATAGTTTGACGTTTTACATTTAGGTCTTTGATTCATTTAGATTTGATTTTTGTGTATGGTGATAGGTAGAGATCTTGTTTTAATCTTCTGCATATGGTCAGCCAGTTTTCCAGCACCATTTACTGAATAGATTCTCCTCTCCCCAGTCGTTGATGGCTGAGAAATTGAGATTTTGCTTCTGGAATCTCTAACCTGTTCTGTTGGGTCTATATGCCTGGTCTTGTACCAATACCAGACTTTTTTTTTTTTTTTTTTTTTTGAGTTGGAGCCTCACTGTTGCCCAGACTGGAGTGCAGTGGCCACTCCCGGTCACCGCAGCCTCGACCTGCTGGGCTCCAGCGATCCTTCCGCCTCAGCCTTCCAAGTAGCCAGGAACCACAGGCGCGCGCGACCACGCCCGGCTGATTTTTTTGATTTATTGTAGAGATGAGGTCTCGCCAAGTTGCCCAGGTGGCTCAGGGCTCAGGCAATTCACTCACCTCAGCCTCCCAAAGGCACGGGATTACAGGCTGAGCCACCAAGCCCAGCTCAGACTGTTTTGATTACTGTAGCTTTATAATAAACTGTAAAGTCTTAAAGTATGATAACTCTCACTTTGTTTTTGTTTTGTTTTAATTGTTTTTTGTTTTGTTTTGTTTTGTTTTTTTGAGTTGGCATCTCACTCTGTCACCCAGACTGGAGTGCAGTGGCCACTCCCGGCCACCGCAGCCTCGACCTGCTGGGCTCCTGCGATCCTTCCGCCTCAGCCTTCCAAGTAGCTGGAACTACAGGCGCGCGCTACCACGCCCGGCTAATTTTTTTATTTTATTTTATTGTAGAGATGAGGTCTTGTTTGCCCAGGCGGGTCTCGAACCCGCGGGCTCAGGCAATCTACTCACCTCAGCCTCCCAAAGGCGCGGGATTACAGGCTGAGCCACCGAGCCCGGCTGTTTCGTTTTTTGCTGAGGATTGTTTTGGCTACCCATGATCATTTATGTTTCCATATGAATTCCTGAATTGTCATTTCCAGGTCTAAGAAGAATGTTGCTAGTAATCTATGGGTATTGCATTAAATCTGTATATTGCCTCAGGTAGGATGAACACCTTAACAATGTTGATTCTTCCTGTCCATGAACATAGAATATTTTGTGTTTTGTAGCTATCAATTTATTCCACTTGGTCAACCTCCACACAACAACGACAGATTATACATTCTACTCACCACCACATGGAATGTACTCTATCAATCACATCCTTGGCAATAAATCAAGCATAAACAAATCCCAAAAGTTTGAAATACTACCATGAATCTTCTCAGGCAACAGCAGAATAAAAGTAAATATCAACACCAACACTGTTCCCCCAAAACCCACATAGACACTAAACAACATGATGCTGAACAATACCTAGGTCAACACAGAAATCAAAAAAGATATTAAAATATTTCTGGAAACAAATGAAAATGAACAGACATCTTATTAAAATCTCTGGGATGCCATGAAAACAGTACTAAGAGGGGAATTAGCCGGGCTTGGTGACTCAGCCTGTAATCCTACGCCTTGGGAGGCTGAGGTGAGTGGATTGCCCGAGCCCGTGGGTTCGAGACCCACCTGGGCAGGCGAAACTTCATCTCTACAATAAATCAAAAAAATTAGATGGGCGTGGTAACGCACGCCTGTAGTTCCGGCTACTCGGAAGGCTGAGGCGGAAGGATTGCCGGAGCCCAGCAGGTCAAGGCTGCAGTGGCCAGGAGCGGCCACTGCACTCCAGTCTGGGTGACAGAGTGAGACTCCAACTCAAAAAAAAATAAAAAGAAAAAAGAAAATTAACAGCCTAACAAATCACCTAAGAAAACTGAAAAAGCAACCACATAAACTCTAACTTCAGCAGAGGAATCCAGCTCACCAAGACAGAAGTCCAAATTTGGGACATAAAATAAAAAACTATAATATAAAAAAAAATCATCAAAACAAAAAGCTGGTTCTTTCAAAGGATAAACAAGATTTACAGATCCTAGGTGAAGGGCACAGGGAACAGTCAGAGCCCCCTCCCCACCAAGATGGCACCGACCACTCGGGCCACATGGAAACAACAAAGGCCCTAAGTTCCAGCTTCTCCCTATACGATTTCGCAGGCACAAAGTTCAAACTTGCTAGCCAACAATCTCCTCCTATGACAAATCAGCCTTATAATACCTCCAATAATAATCTCGGCCCGCCTTATTTCTCCTCTGCTCTACCCAATAGGATGCTAGCACGACCTCTTCCTGCCCTGCTAAACTAATAAATACAGCCCCTCCCTGCATAACTCTCTCTCTCTCTATTTCTCTCTCTCTCCCTCTCTCTTTCTCTCTTCTCTCTCTCCTCTCTCCCTCTCCCTCTCCCTCTCTCTCTCTCTCTCTCTCTCTCCCCACCCCTCTAGCTCTGTAGCTGCCACTTTAATAAATCTCTTGGTCCCCAATGGGTGTGGAGTTGTCACTGGCGCCCAAATACTTTCATTTGGTGCCGTGTCTCGGATCAGGTTTCCCTCGTCTCTGGGCGAGTCTCTCTTGCCCTTGGGCGAGAACCCGATTTAGCACTAATAACTGCTCCAGCCCTCGGGAACTTCCCCACCCTCTTAAATGCCTGAGCCGCATCCACCAGCGATCATTGGATAGGTAAGCCCCCCCCCCAAACAAAAAAGCCTGAAACTTGTCAGGGATCACCGGAGGGAACTGACCCCTGGATCCATTAAACTAATGAGTTTTTGCAAAGCAAAAGAAACCATCAAGAGAGCAGGGAGACAGCCCACAGAATGGGAAAAAAAATATTTGCCAACTGTATTTCTGAAAAAGGCCTAATCTAGGATCTGTGAAGGACTCAAATGCACCAAAAGGAAAAAAAAACAAATAGACCCATTAAAAAGTGGGCATAAGACATGAATAGACACTTCTTAAAAAAAGATATATGGGTAGCCAACAGATACATGAAAAAGTGTTCAGCCTCACTCATCATCAGAGAAATGCAAATCTAAACCACACTGAGATACCACCTAACCCCAATAAGAATGGCCATCATTAATTAAAAAAACAACAGATGCTGGTGACAATGAAGAGAAAAAGGAAGCCGGGCTCGGTGGCTCGGCCTGTAATCCCGCGCCTTGGGAGGCTGAGGTGAGTGGATTGCCTGAGCCCGCCTCATCTCTACAATAAATCAAAAAAAAAAAATTAGCCTGGCATGGTAGCGCACACCTGTAGTTCCAGCTACTCGGAAGGCTGAGGCGGAAGGATCGCCGGAGCCCAGCAAGTCGAGGCTGCAGTGGCCAGGAGCGGCCACTGCACTCCAGTCTGGGCGACAGTGAGACTGCAGTTCAAAAAAAAAAAAAAGAGAAAAAGGAATGCTTCTACACTGCTGGTGGGAATGCAAACTAGTGCAACCTTTTTGGAAGACAGTGTGGTGATTTCTGAAAGAACTAGAAATTGACATTCCATATGACCTAGCAATTCCCCTATTATACCCAGAGGAATAAAAATCATTCAACAAAAAAGATATCTACACACATATGTTTGTTGCAGCTCTAGTCACAATAGCAAAAACATGGAACCAACCATGTTGTCCATTGAAGCAGTACTGGATAAAAAAAAAGAGGTACATTACACAATGAAATATTATGCAGCCATAAAGAAGGAAAAACATATGGACTTTGCAGCCACTTGGATGGTTTTAGAGTCGATCAAACTGAGTGCTCTATCACAGAAACAAAGAACCATACGGTTTAACTCATAAGTGGACCTTGAACATTTATTAAAATACTATAAGAAAAGAATTGAGCTGGGCTTGGTGGCTCAGCCTGTAATCCTTCGCTTGGGGAGGCTGAGGTGAGTGGATTGCCTGAGTCCGCGGGTTCGAGACCAGCCTGGGCAACTTGGCAAGACCTCATCTCTACAACAAATCAAAAATTAGCTGGGCATGGTCGCGCGTGCCTATAGTTCCAGCTACTTGGAAGGCTGAGCCCAGCAGGTCGAGGCTGCAATGGCCGGGAGCAGCCACTGTACTCCAGTCTGGACGAGAGTAAGACTCCAACTCAAAAAAAAAAAAAGAAAAGAAAAGAATTGGCAGTAGTGGGAAACTGTCAGGGGAGGGGGTGTGGGATTGGCAGTTGAGGGAAACTGCTAAGGGAGGGAGGGGCATACCTCATTGTCAAGGATACCTGCATAATCAACCTGCAGCTATAGCTAACCCAGAATTGTACCCCACATCTTTATAATAAAAAAGAAAAAAAAACACATCTCAAAAATCATCCACCATGACCAAGCTGGCTTCACTCCTGGGATGCAAGGCTGGTTAATCATCCACAAGTACATAAATGTAATTAAATGCATCAACAGATGTAAAACATAAATCACATGATTATATCAGTAGACGTGAAAAAGTTTTCAATAAAATACAGCACCAATGATGGATGTTGGGAAGATGGTAGCCAAGCAAGTCAGACTATGAGGCTCTCGGTGTGAGTGAGTATATGGAAAATTTTGTGTACATGCTGGTGAGTGAGTAGGCGTGTGAGTGAGGGTTAGGGAGCTAGTGGCCAGGGTTCTTCTAGCATACTGGCTGGTGCCACAGCTGCTGGGCTTGGACCATAGCGATTTCCAGGACACAGAAGCCAAGAACCAATTTCATTGTTTTTTTTAAATCAACAAAGCCCTTACTGGGAAGAAAATGCTGGCAGAGACTGTCTAAGGGGTGGCTCATGAACAAGTGGCCAGGCCCTTGGTTTGACAGTGAGTACTGAAGCTTTTCTGCCTGGTTCCTGGCTGTTCCCAGGCTGCAGAAACCAAGAACCTTTTTTTTTAATGGACAAAGTTTTCCTGTGAAGAAGTGGCAGGGAGAGACCATTGCCCCAGGCTCTGCCTCATCACTGCACTGGCAGCAGGGGCTACAAAGGGTGTCCAGAGTTCAGAGACAAAGTCTCATGGAAGAGGACTTGAGAGGCGCCCCACCACCATATTGAAAGTGGGCAGGAAAGTGCTCCAAATTGCTCACCATGATCTGATCTGATCTGATCTCCGTGACTGGTGGAAAAACTATTCAGGGATCAATCATGACCCAAAGGGAATATGCTGAAAGCACAAACTTTGGAGGGACCTAAGCAGTGCTGAGTTCCAGGCGTCCCATCTCCTACCCTGATCCAGTCACAGGACAAAGGGTGTGACCAGAAAAAGGACTAGGAGCCGGGCTCGGTGGCTCAGCCTGTAATCCCGCGCCTTTGGGAGGCTGAGGTGAGTGGATTGCCTGAGCCCGCAAGTTCGAGACCCACCTGGGCAGGCGAGACCTCATCTCTACAAATAAATCAAAAACTTAGCCGGGGGTGGTAGCGCGCCTGTAGTTCCAGCTACTTGGAAGGCTGAGGCGGAAGGATCGCCAGAGCCCAACAGGTCAAGGCTGCGGTGGCTGGGAGCGGCCACTGCACTCCAATCTGGGCAACAGAGTGAGACTCCAACTCAAAAAAAATAAAAATGGACTAGGAAGGACTCCAAAGAGATCAGCGGTGATCTAGGGTTGATCCAAACCACCTCTTCCCAAACAATCCTCTGAACATCAGACACACACATCTGGGCCACAACTGAGAGGGACAAACCCAGGCAGAGTTTGGACATCAGTTGCAATAGGAGAACTCCATTCCAGGATAGGCCTGGCTGGGGCACCCCCCGTGAGTACATGAACCTGGGGAAGAGACAATCCTGCACCTCCCCACAGGAGGAGATCTCTCTGACCATATGAGAGTGGGAGGGGAGGACTGCAGCCACACTCGCCTCCAGTGCCCATCCTCCTTCCCTGCTCCAGACACTGAGGAAAGTGAAAGAGGTGGCTCTGGAAGAGAGAACTGATTTGAGGAACAATTACAGAGCCAGCCACAAGAGAGCAGGTTTTTTGGGGTTTTTTTTAATTTTTTAAATTATTTGACTGCTTTTTAGTTCTTCTACTTTTTAAATATTTTTCCTTTGTGAATGAATGTGTATATGAGAGTTTGATCTGCACACCCCCCATTTTTTTTCTTTTCTCTTTCTGTTACTTCCTTCTTTCATTTGTCATTTTCTGTTTATGTGTGGATGTGAATGATTGAGTGTTGATCTTTCAATTTTGTTGTTGTTGTTGGTTTGCTGTTGCTCTTTTGTTCTTCTAGGGCTTTTAATTTACATTTCTTATAGTTTAAGGTATGAGTCAATATATGTGTGAGGATTTTATCTGAATTCCTTTTCTTTTTTTCATTTTGTGCTAAACACGTGTATGCGTGTTTTATTTTCTTGGTTTTTTGTTGCTATTGTTTGTTTTGTTTCACTTTGTTCTTATTCCAGTTTGTTTTGGGGTGTGTTTGTATGTCTGTCTCTGTGTGTTCAACTGTTTTCTGCATTGGTTTCTGCCTTGCATAGTCATTAGAGTGGTGGTGGAGAGTGGGTCTCAGTGAACACATACCACAATCAGTGAACACTGTAATTTGAAAGTAGTTTTTTAATCCTAGCACCTCATCCCCTACTTTATTCAACTTTCAAAACTAAAAGAGAGAGCAAAGCTTCCCACACACAGTCCTATTTCAAAATAAAATAAATCCAGAGGTCAGCTAAGGGAAGAATAGAGGGCTGAGCAAACATCAGAAGGGAAAGCCTCTCCCACTGACACTGAATAACAGAACGAAAGAGAAAAACATGAGATCAGTCAAAAACAAAGAAAACCCAAAGGAAGACCACAGGTAAGTGTAACAAAGAGAAAACCCCTGAAAATCAGACCTTGGAGCCCAACCACTGGAAGTTACCAGTGAAAGGCCCCAGAATATGACAGGATTAGGGAAAGGATGGAAAGAGTGAACAAGACTCAATAAAGACAAGATGCAACCCTGAAAGAACTGTAACAGAAACTTTGGCAATGAAAAATTCCATCCAGGAAATAAATAACAAGATAAAAAGCATGAATTAATCTAGCCAAAGAAAGAATCTCAGAACTTGAAGACCAGAACATTGAATTAACTCGATCTGTAAAAAAAAAAACATAGAAAGAAGACTCAGAAAGAAAGAAAGAACAAAGCCTACAAGAGATGTGTGATTATTTCAAGAGGCTGAACCTACACCTGATTGGTATCCCAGTAGAAGAAAGGGAAACGAAGAGCAAGTATTCTAGGAGGTAATCCAGAAAACTTACCCATTTCACCAGAAATGTGATCAGTCAAGCACAAGAGATAGAGAACCCCCACAGAACAATTAGAAGAACAACTCCTAGACTCATAGTTATTCGCCTACACAAAGTAGGCACAAAAGAAAAAAATCCTAAAGGCAGCAGGAGAGAAATGTCAGACTCCCTACCAGGGAAAACCAATCAGCAGAAACACTACAAGCAAGAAGAGACTGTAGCCCTATATTCAAAACCCTCAAAGATAAACAATTTCAACGAATAATTGCCTGTCCAGTCAAGTTCAGCTTCATCAGTGATGGAGAATTAAAATCCTTCCCAGACATCTAATTCCTAGGAGATTAGGCAGCTTCCAGACCAGCTCTACAGGAGACAGTCAAAAAGATATTAAGCACTGAAGAAAGAAAAAAAAAAAAGAATGACCACAGAGAACAGCAGACCACAGAATCAGCAGAGAATACAGCACAAGAAACTTAAAAATACACATACATCAAAGCCAAAGCTAAAAAAAAAAAAAAAAAAACAACAAGCAAACATAGAGAAAACTTTAGACTACCACGACAGGATAAAAAACAACACATTTCAATAATCAGCCTGAATGTGAATGAACTAAATGCACCACTGAAAAGACACAGAATGGAAAACTGGATGAGAAACCATGACCCAATTTTTGGCTGCATCCGGGAAACTCATCTCACCACAAGGGATGCACAAAGGATGAAAAATGAGTTTCCAGGCAAATGGATCACAAAAAAAGGGAGGAATGATATTGTTAATATCACACAAAATAACTTTTAAGCTATCAAAAATTTAAAAAGCTACAAAAGGACACTACATAAGGATAAAAGATTCAATCCATCAACAAGAAATAGCCATCCTAAACATATATGCACCCAACACAGGAGCAGCAGCATTTTTAAAGCAACCACTAAGTAAACTAAAAAAAGATATTGATGCTAACACTATTATAGCTATTATAGTTAGTGGGGATATAAATACCCCACTAACAGCCCTAGATAGATCACTGAGGCAAAAAATCAACAAGGAGATCTAGAACCTAAACTTGACACTTGACCAAATGTACTTCATAGATACCTACAGATTATTCCACCAATCAACCACATAATATGCATTCTACTCATCACCACAAGGAATATACTCAAAGATCAATCACATCCATGGCTATAAATCAAGCATAAACAAATTTCAAAAATTGAAATCTTGCCATGCACATTCTTCAGACCACAGTGGAATACAAATAAATATCAACACCAACAAAATTTCCCCAAAGTCCACAAAGACATGAACACTAAACAGCATGATGCTGAACAACTTCTGGGTCAATACTGAAGTCAAAGAAGAAATTAAAAGATTCTTGGAAACAAATGAAAATGAAGAAACATCTTACCAAAACTTCTGGGATGCCATGAAATCAGTTCTAAGAAGGGAATTTATATCTCTATGAGCACACATCAAGAAAACAGAAAGGTCACAAGGGGAGAGCCTAAAAAATCACCTAAGGGAGTTGGAAAGAGAAGACCGCAAAACCCCAACTTTAGCAGTATGCAAATCACCAAAATAAGAGCTCAAATACAGAACATAGAAGACAAAAAATATCACAGAAAACATCAACAAAATAAAAAGCTGGTTCTTTCAAAGAATTAGCAAGATTGATGGACACCTAGCCAGAACGACCACAAAAAAGAGAGCAAAAGTCCAAATAAACACAATCAGAAATACAAAAGATCAAATCACAACTGATGCTGAAGAAATACAAAAGATTATCAGAGGTTACTACGTACACCTGTATGGAAACAAACATGATAACCTACATGAAATGGAGGACTTTCTGACATCACACAACCTCCCCAGGTTGAAAGAAGACATTGAAACACTAAATAGACCAACAACCCAGGAAACTGACTTTGTCATATGAAAACTACCTATAAAAAAAAAAAAAAAAAACCTGGGCCTGATGGGTTTCCAGCAGAATTCTGCAAATGTACAACAAGGAGTTGATACCAATCCTATTGAAAGTATTCCTGGCAAATGAGAAAGATGGAATTCACCCCAAATCATTTTAAGAAGCTAACATCACACTGATACTCAAACTGGGTAGAGATCCAACAAAAAAAGAGAACTACAGGCCAATATCCCTTATGAACATAGATGCAAAAATCAGATCCAACAACACATCTCAAATATCATCCACCCTGACCAAGTAGGCTTCATCCCCAGGTTGCAAGACTGGTTCAACATTCACAAGACTATAAATGTCATTAAATATATCAAGAAATGTGAAAACAAGAACCACATGATTATATCATTAGATGCAGAAAAAGTCTTTGACAAAACTCAGCATCCCTTCTAGATAAAAACCATCAAACACCTAGATATAGAAGGAACATACCTCAAAATAGTAAGTGCCATTTAAGATAAACCCACAGCTACTAACATATTGCTAAATGGACAGAAACTGGAAATATTTTCCTTAAAAACTGGAACAAAACAAGACTGCCCACTCACACCCCTCTTGTTCAACATTGTGTTAGAAGTCCTAGCTAGGAAAATAAGACAAGAGAAGGAAATCAGGATACAAATAGGAAAAGAGGAAGTCAAGTTATTCATCTTTGCTGATGATATGATTCTATATCTTGAAAATCCAAGAGACTCTGTCAAAAACTTGCTTGCACTGATAAAGGACAAAGTCTCAGGGTATAAAATAAGTGTGTAAAAGACAGTTGCATTTCTATTTCTACCAACAACAAGCAGGCAGAGACCCAAATTAAAATCACAATCCCATTCACAATAGCCACACACACAAAAAAGAAATACCTTGGCATCTTCCTAACCAGAGAAGTGAAAGACCTTTACATTGAGACCTTTACAATGAGAACTACAAACCACTGCTCAAAGAAATCCAAGAAGATACAAACAAATAAAAAATATTTCATGTTCATGGATAGGAAGAATCAACATTGTTAAAATTTTCATCCTATCAAAGGCAATCTACAGATTCAATGCAATACTCATTAAGTTACCAACATCATTCTTCTCAGACCTGGAAATGACAATACAGAAATTTATATGGAAACTTAAATGACCATGAATAGCCAAAACAATCCTTAGCAAAAGAAACAAAACAGGAGGTATCACACTTCCAGACATCAACCTGTACTGTAAGGCTACAGTAATCAAAACAGCCTGGTATAGGTTAAGAACAGGCATATAGACCAAATGGAACAGGACAGAGATTCTGGAAGCAAAGTCTCAATTTCTCAACCAACTCATCTTTGATAAAGCCTCCAACAACAACCACTAGGGACAGGAGAACCTGTTCAGTAAATGATGCTGGGAAAACTGGTTTTCACATGCAGTTTGAAACGGGACCCCTACCTATCCCCATATACAAAATTAACCCTAAATTGATCAATGACCTTAACATAAAACTTCAAACTATAAGAATCTTAGAAAATGCAGGAGATGTCCTTATGGAAATTGAAACTGGCAACCAATTTGTGTTCAGAACCCTAAATGCCCATTCCTTAAGAAATAAGATAGACAAGTGGAACCTCATCAAACTAACGAGCTTCTACAAAGGAAAAGAAACCATCCTGGGCAACTTGGCAAGACCTCATCTCTACAATAAATCAAAAAATTAGCCGGGCGTGGTAGAGCGCGCCTGTAGTTCCAGCTCCTTGGAAGGCTGAGACGGAAGGATCGCCGGAGCCCAGTAGGTCGAGGCTGCGGTGGCAGGGAGCGGCCACTGCACTCCAGTCTGGGTGACAGAGTGATACTCCAACTCAAAAAAAAAAAAAAAGTAGGCAGAAGATATGAATAGGCATTTCTCAAAAGAAGATATATGGGCTG
>CAUYQG010246851.1:0-21739 GCA_963574415.1 Tarsius wallacei | reverse complement strand
CAGCAGCAAAGAGCAACCACAAACTTATGAGAGGAGAAGAGACTACCATTTTCAGAGTTGCCACACTACATAATTTTATTTTATTTTTATTTTTTTATTATGAAGATGTGGGGTACAATTCAGTGTTAGGTATACAAACGTTGATTATGCAAGTACCCTTGTTGATGAGGTATGCCCCTCCCTTCCCTGGCAGTTTCCCACAACTCCCAAAGCCAACCCTCTCCCCTGACAGTTTCCCACCACTGCCAATCCCTTTCTTATGGTGTTATAATTATTCAAGGTCCGCATATGAGTGAGAACATATGGTACACTGTTCTTTGTTTCTGTGGTAGATCACTGAGTATGATTGATCCTAAATCCATCCAAGTTGCTGCCAAGTCCATATGTTTGTCCTTCTTTATGGCTGCATAATATTCTATTGTGCATATGTACCACATTTTTTAAATCCAGTCCTGCTTCGATGGGCAACGTGGTTGGTTCCATGTTCTTGCTATTGTGAATAGAGCTGCAACAAACATACGTGTGCAGGCATCTTTTTTTGTAGAATGATTTGGGTTCCTCTGGGTATATTCCCAATAGGGAAAATGCTGGGTCATATGAAAGGTCAATTTCTAGTAATTTCAGAAATCGCCACACTGCCTTCCAAAGAGGTTGCACTAGTTTGCATTCCCACCAGTGGTGTAGAAGCATTCCTTTTTCTCTGCATCCTTGCCAGCATCTGTTGTAGTTTATTAATATGGCCATTATTACTGGGGTTAGGTGGTATCTCAATGTGGTTTTGATTTGCATTTCTCTGATGATAAGTGAGGCTGAGCACTTTTTCATGTGTCTGTTGGATACCTGTATATCTTCTTTTGAGAAATGTCTATTAATGTCTTTGCCCACTTTTTAATGGGACTGTTTTTATTTTTCCTTTTGGCACATTTGAGTTCCTTGAAGATCCTAGATGTTAGGCCTTTGCCAGATATACAGTTGGCAAACATTTTTTCCCTTTCTGTGAGCTGTCTCACTGCTCTCTTGATGGTTTCTTGTGCTTTGCAGAAGCACATTAGTTTGATGAGGTCCCACTTATCTTATTTCTTAAGGTATGGGCAATTAGGGTTATGAATAGGAACTGGTTGCCAGTTCCAATTTCCATAAGGGTGTCTCTTGCATTTTCTAAGATTCTACAGTTTGAGGTTTTAAGTTTAGGTCTTTGATCCATTTAGAGTTAATTTTTGTGTATAGTGATACATATGTGTCCTGTTTCAATCTTCTGCATGTGATCAGCCAGTTTTCCCAGCACCATTTACTGAATAGGTTCTCCTTTCCCCAGTGGTTGTTGTTGAAGGCTTTGTCAAAGATGAGTTGGTTGAGGAATTGAGACTTTGCTTCCCGAATCTCTATCTTGTTCCATTGGTCTGTATGCCTGTTCTTGTACAGATACCAGGCTGTTTTGATTACTGTAGGATTATAGTAAAGTTTGAAGTCTGGAAGTGTAATACCTCCTGCTTTGTTTCTTTTGGTAAGGATTGTTTTGGCTATTCGTGGTCAATTATGTTTCCATGCGAATTTCTATATTGTCATTTACAGGTCTGAGAAGAATGATGTTGGTAATTTTATGGGTATTGCAATTAATCTGTAAATTGCCTTTGGTAGGATGGACATTTTAACAATGTTGATTCTTCCTATCCATGAGCATGGGATATTTTTCCATTTGTTTGTGTCTTCTTGGATTTCTGTGAGCAGTGTTTTGTAGTTCTCATTGTAAAAGTCTTTCACTTATCTGGTTAGGTAGATGCTGAAGTATTTCATTTTTTTTTTTGGCTATTGTGAATGGAATTGTGCTTTTAATTTAGGTCTCTGCCTGCTTGTTGTTGATGTATAGGAATGCAACTGTCTTTTGCACATTTATTGTATCCTGAGACTTTGCCAAGGTCTTTTATCAGTGCAAGCAAACTTTTGACAAATTCTCTTGGATTTTCAAGGTATAGGATCATATCCTCAGCAAAGAGGGATAACCTTACTTACTCTTTTATTATTTGGATATCCTTGATTTCCTACTCTTGTCTAATTGCCCTAACTAGGACTTCCAACACAATGTTGAACAAGAGGATGAGAGTGGGCAGTCTTGTCTTGTTCCAGTTTTCAGGGAAAATGTTTCCAGTTATTGTCCATTTAGCAATATGCTAGCTGTGGGTTTATTGAAAATGGCACTTACTATTTTGAGGTATGCTCCTTCTGTACCTAGGTGTTTGAGGGTTTTTATCAAGAAGGGATGCTGGATTTTAATCAAAAACTTTTTCTGCATCTAATGAGATAATCATGTGGTTCTTATTTTTACATCTGTTGATGTATTTAATTATATTTGTGGTCTTGCAAATGTTGAACCAGCCCTGTATCCTGGGGATGAAGCCTACTTGGTCATCGTGGATGATTTTTGAGATGTTTTTGGACCTGATTTGCTAGAATCATGTTGAGAATTTTTGCATATTTTCATAAGGGATATTGGCCTGTAGTTCTCTTTTTGTATTGGATCTTTACCTAGTTTGGGTATCAGTGTGATGTTAGCTTTGTAAAAAGATTTGGGGAGAATTCCATCTTTCTCAATTGCCTGGAATACTTTCAATAGGATTGGTATCAGTTCCTCCTTGTACATTTTGTAGAATTCTGCTGGAAAGCCATTCAGTCCAGGAATATTTTTTTTTTTGTAGGTAGTTTTCCTATGACAGGGTCAATTTCCTGGGTTGTTATTGGTCTATTTACTATCTTAATGTCTTCTTATTTCAATCTGGGGAGGCTTTGTGATATCAGAAAGTCCTTCATTTCATTTAGGTTATCAAGTTTGTTTCCATATAGGTGTACATAGTAATCTCTGATAATCATTTGTATTTCTTCGAGGTCAGTTGTGATTTGATCTTTTGTGTTTCTGATTGTGTTTATTTGGGCTTTTTCTCTCTTTTTCTTGGTAATTCTGGCTAGGGGTTCATCAATCTTGTTAATTCTTTCAAAGAATCAGTTTTCTGTTTTGTTGATTTTTCTATGATATTTTTGTCTTCTGTGTCGTGTATTTGGGCTCTTATTTTGGTGATTTGAATTCTTCTGCTAAAGTTGTGGTTTTGGTGGTCTTCTCCCTTAACTTCCTTAGGAGATTTGTTAGACTCTCCACCTGTGGTCTTTCTGTTTTCTTGATGTGTGCTCATAGAGATATAAATTCCCCTCTGAGAACTGCTTTCAGGCATCCCAGAAGTTTTGGTAAGATATTTCTTCATCTTAGTTTGTTTCCAGGAATCCATTAATTTCTGTTTTGATTTCAGTGTTGACCCAGTAATTGTTCAGCATCATGCTGTTTAGTATTTATGTCTTTGTGGGCTTTGGAGAAATGTTGTTGGTGTTGAAATTTATTTTTATTCCACTGTGGTCTGAGAATGTGCATGGCAAGATTTCAGGCTTACGGAATATGTTTATGCTTGATTTATGGCCAAGAATGTGGTCAGTTTTGGAGTACATTCCATTTGGTGATGAGGAAAATGTATATTCTGTGGTTGTTGGGTGGAATAGTTTGCAGGTATCTATTAAATCCATTTGGTCAAGTGTCAAGTTTAGGTTCTGGATCTCCTTGTTGATTTTTTTTGCCTCAATCATCTATCTAGGGCTATTAGTGGGGTATTCAAATCCCCTGCTATAATAGTGTTAGAGTCAATATCTTTTTTTTAGTTTGCTTAGTAGTTGCATTATAAATGCTGGTGCTCCACTATTGGGTACATATATGTTTAGGATGGATAGTTCTCATTGAGGAATTGAACATTTTATCATTATGTAATGCCCTTTTGCATCTTTTAAACTTTTTTTGCATCTTTTAAAATTTTTTTAAAGGTTGTTTTGTCTGATATTAAGATCGCCACTCCTGCCTTCTTTTGTGATCCATTTGCCTGGATACCAGTTTTGCATCCTTTAACTTTGAGTCTGTATGCATCCCTGGGAGTTAGATGAGTCTCCTGGATGCAGCAAATAATGGGGTCATGGTTTCTTATCCAGTTTGTGATTCTGTGACTTTTCTTTTTCTTTTTTTTTTTTTTTTGAGTTGGAGTCTCACTCTGTTGCCCAGGCTGGAGTGCAGTGGCCACTCCCAGCCACGGCAGCCTTGACCTGCTGGGCTCGGGCAATCCTTCTGCCTCAGCCTTCCAAGTAGCTGAAAACTACAGGCGTGTGCTACCATGCCCAGCTAATTTTTTGATTTATTGTAGAGATGAGGTCTCGCCAAGTTGCCCAGGCGGGTCTCGAACCCACGGGCTCAGGCAATCCACTCACCTCAGCCTCCCAAGGCACGGTATTACAGGCTGAGCCACCGAGCCCAGCTTTCTGTGACTTTTCAGTGGTGCATTTAGTCCATTCACATTCAGGATTATTGAAATGTGATTGTTCTCCCTGTCATGAGGTTCTTATAAATTTTTTCTTTGTTTGCTTTTTTCTTTTAGGTTTGGAGTTGATGTATGTGTGTGTTTCAAGTATTCGCTGTTGATTCTGTGCTCTGCTGTTCTCTTGGGAAGTGTGTGGTCATTCCTTTTTGCTTTTTTCTGTGCTTAATACCTTTTTAAGTGTCTCCTGTAGAGCTGATCTGGAAGCTGCATAATCTCTTAGGAATTGGATGTCTGGGAAGAGTTTTAACTCTCTATCACTGATGAAGCTGAGTTTGGCTGGATAGGAAATTCTTGTTTGAAACTGTTTATCTTTGAGAATTTTGAATATAGGGCTCCAGTCCCTTCTTGCATGTAGTGTTTCTTCCAATCGGTCTGCTGCTATTCTGATTGGTTTTCCCTGGCAGGTAGTCTGACCTTTCTCTCTTGCTGCCTTTAGGATTTTTGTGTGTGTGTGCCTACTTTGTGTAGGTGAATTACTATGTGTATAGGGGTTGGTTTTATCATCGATGTCTTGTGGGGGTTCTCTATATATCTTGTGCTTGGCTGGTCACATTTCTGGTGAGATGGGGAAAGTTTTCCTAGATTACCTCCTGGAATACTTGCTACAAGTTGTTCTCCATTTCCCTTTCATCTTCTGGGATACCAAGCAGGTGTAGGTTTGGCCTTTTAATATAATCATACATCTCTTATAGGCTTTGTTCTTTCTTTGTGAGTATGCTTTCTATTTTTTTTACATATCGGGTTAATTTCATATTTCTGGTCTTCAAGTTCAGAGATTCTTTCTTCAACTAGATTAATTCTGCTTTCCATGCTTATCATCTTGTTATTTATTTCCTGGATAAAATTTTTTATTGCCAAAATCTCTGTTACAAGTTCTTTCAGTGTTGTATCTTGCCTTTCTTGAATCTTATTCACTCTTTCCATCCATTCTCTAATCCCTGCCTTATTCTGGGGCCATTCATTGGTGACTTCCATCATTTGGGCACCAAAGTCTGCTTTTTCAGGAGTTTTGTCTTTGGTACACTTGAAATTGCCTGTGGTCTTCCTTTGGTTTTTCCTCTTTTATGACAGATTTCTTGTTTTTCTCATTCATTCTGTTATTCAGTATCAGTGGGAGAGGCTTTCCCTTTCAGTGTTTGCTCAGTCTTCTATTCTTCCCTGATCTGAGCTCTGGATTTGTTCTATTTTGAAATAGGATGGTGAATGGGAAGTTTTTCTATCTTTTGTGGTTTCTGGGATTCAAATAAAGTAGGGGGTGGGGCACTAGGATTCAGAAACTACTTGCAAAGTACAATGTTCACTTATTGTGGTATATGTTCCCTGAGACTCACTCGCCACCACCACTCTATATGATAATGCAAAGCAAAAAACAATGCAAAAAAAAATTGAATACACACACAGAGCCACACACACCCCAAAACAAACTGGAATGCCAACAAAGCGAAACAAAACAAACAACAACAAAAAAAACTCCAAGAAAACTAAACACACACACACACACACACACACATACACACGCACACACCTAGTACAAAGTGAATAGAGAAGAAAAACAGAAAGACCAGAATAAAAAGGAATTCAGATTGAACCCTCACACATATATTGACACACACCTTAAACTTAAAAAATGAAAATATAAAAACCCAGAAGAGCAAAAGCAAACCAACAACAACAAAATTGAAAGATTAATACTCAAGCATTCACATACACACATAAACAGAAATGACAAATAAAAGAAGAAAGAAACAGAAAAAGGAAAGAAAAAAATTGAGGGGGGAATGCAGATAAAATCCTCACATACTTATTCATGCACAAAAGAAAAACATTTTAAAAATAGATGAACTAGCAGTCAAATTTAAAAAAAAATTAAAGCAGAAAATTAAAAATTAAGACAAACAAACAAAAATCTGCCTTCTTGTGGCAGGCTCTGTAATTGTTCTAATCAAGTCCCTCCTACAGAGCCACCTCTTTCACTCTCTCCTCAGTGTCTGGAGCAAGGAAGGAGGAGGGGCAGTGGAGGTGGGTGGGGCTGAAATTCTCCCCTCCCATTCTGGTATGGTCAGAGATATCTCCTCTGGTTGGAGGTGCTAGATTGTCTCTTCCCCAGGTATTTACTCATGGGGGTGCCCCAGACAGGCCTATGCTTGAATGGAGTTCTCCTGTTGAGACTGGTATCAAGGCTCTACCTGGGTTTGTCCCTCTAATCATGGATCAGCTATGTGGTTCTGACATTCAGAGGATTGCTGGGGAGGAGGGGGTTTGGGTCAGCCCTGGCCTCACCACTGATCTCTTTGGAGTCTTTTCTTGTCCTTTTCTGGCCACACCCTTTGTCCCAAGGCTGGATCAGGGTAGGGAGTGGGGCATCTGGGATTCAGCACTCATCAGGTCTCTCTGAAGTTTGTTGTTTCAGAATATTCCCTCTAGATCATGATCAGTCTCTGAGTAGTTGATCCTCCAGTCACAGAGATCTGGTCTGTTGCTCCATGGTGAGCAAGTCAGAGCACTTTCCTGCCTCTCCTTCAAGATGGTGGTGGGGTGCCTCTCTTGTCCTCTTCCATGGTACTTTGCCTTTGGACTCCCTCCATAGCTCCTGCTGCCAGTGCCCTGCCAGGTAATGAAGTGGTGAGAAAAAGCCTAGAGCTGGCAGTCTCTCCTGCAATGGTGAGGCAGAGCCTGTGGCGATGATCTCTCCCCACTGCTTTTTCACAGGAAAACTTCCATTAAAAAAAAAAATGGTGCTTGACTTCTGTGACCTGTGAAGAGCCAGGGACCAAGCAGAGAAGCTGCAGCACCAGCTTTTGCACCAGGGGCCTGGTCACTTGCTCGCGAGCCCCCACTTAGACAGTCTCTCCCAGCATTTTCTTCCCAGGAAGGGTTTTGTTGATTAAAAAAAAAGAAAAGTAAATGGTGCTCGACTTCTGAGTCCCAGGAATTGCTAGGGTCCAAGCCCAACAGCTGCAGCACCAGCCATTGCAACATGATAGCCCTGGCCGCTAGCTCCCTAGTCTTTACTCAGTCAGCCACTCACATGCCCACTTGCTCACCAGCAGGTACACAAAATTTTCCACACACTCACTCACACTGGGACTCACATAGTCCAACTGGCTCAACCATCTTCCCAACCTCTCACATAATTTTAAATGATCAGTTTTTGTTGAAATTTTGTGACACAGGCAAAGAAGCAAAAACTACAGCCAATACACAAGTTGAGGGTAAAATTCTGACAACAGAAATTTTCCTTGAGGAAGTCCAGAGGTTGAATTTACCTAAAAAAAAACCATTAGCTATTTTAAATATGTTCAAAGGACTAATGTACATTATGTTTGAAAATTAAAGGAAATTATGAGAAATACATCTAACCAGATAAAGAATATTTAATAGAGACAGAAATTATTTAAAAAGTCCAAAGAGACCGGATGCAGTGGCTCACACTTATAATCCCAGCACTTTGGGAGGCCAAGGTGAGAGAATTGTCTGAGGCATCAGGTTCGAGACCAGCCTGGGCAACTTGGTGAGACCTCATTTCTATAACAAATCAAAATATAAATTAGCCAGGTATGGTGGCACATGCCTGTAATTCCAGCTACTTAGAAGGCTGAGGCAGAAAGATTGTCTGAGCCCAGTTGGCTGAGGATGCAGTGGCCATGAGTGTGCCGCTGCATTCCAGTCTGGGTAACAGAGTGAAACTCCAACTCAAATAAATAAATAAATAAGATCTAAAGAGAAATTCTGAAGTTGAAAAGTACAATATCTGAAATTAAAAGTTCACTGGAGAGGCTCAACAGTATATTTGAGCAACTGGAAGAAAGAACAACAAACTTGAAAATGAATCAGTTGAAATTGTTACAGTCTAACAGAAAATACAAATTTAAAAAATGAACAATTCCTCAGAGGTGGATGGAATAATATCAAGCATTCAAACATATACATGATGGTCGCCCCAGAAAGAGATGACATAGAGGGAAGAAATAATATCTTTTACTATAATGGCTAAAAATCTTTCAAAATTTGATGAAAAATATTAAACTACACATCCAAGAAACTTAACAAATTCTAATTAGTATAAATTAAATAATATACCAAGATACCTCATAATTAAACATCAAAAGCAAAAGACAGGGAAATAATCTTTAATGAAGTACAAGAAAGGTGAATATAGTGTACAAGGAATCTGCAATAAGATTACAGGCTGATTTTATCATCAGAAACAATGTAAGTTAGAAGACAATGGGATGACATTAAAGTCCTGGGGAGAAGACAGAGACTGTGAACTAAGAATTCTGTGTCAAGCAGAACTTATTCTTCAACATGAAAGAAATCAAGACATATCCAGACAACCAAAGACTGAGAATGTTTATCTCTAGTAGATTTCCCTGAAAAGAAATTCTATAGGAAGTCTTTCTGGATAAAATGAAAAGACATTTGACAATAACTCAATTCACATGAAGAAATTAAGAGCCCTGATGAAGATAACTACATAGGGTGAATTTTATCGCTTTTGAATTATATCTCAGTAAAAACATTAGCAGAGCCCTAGCAACATGTGAGATATCAGCTAAAGGTCTATTTGTATCATTAAAATATCAGAAATTGAAGAAAAAGAGCATGGAGCTGAAAAATATTTGGATAAATAGTGACTGAAAACTTACCAAGTTTAGAGAAAAATATGAATCTATATTTAAGAACCTGAGCAAATCCAAATAGGAAAAAACCAAAGGAATTCCTGCCCAGGCATATTGTAATTAAACTGCTAAAAACTAAAGAAAAAATAAAATCTTGCAAATATCCGAAAGAATGTGATAAATTGTTTATAAGGAAACAATTAGAAAGGCTACAGATCTCATAAGAAACTTAGAAGTTCAGAAAGACATGGCATATTTTTCAAGTGGAAAAATAAACAAACAAACAAACAAAAACAAAACAAAACAAAAACAGTCAAGTCCAAGCTTCAAGTCAATTTTTATATCCAGTGAAAATATCCTTCATGAATTAAAATTAAATAAATTCATTTTCAGATCAAAAAGAAAAAAAAATAAGAGAATTTGTAGCTCACAGACGTGGGCAATGTTGAAAAACATTGCTAAAAAAAGTTCTCTAGACAAAAGGAAAATAATGCCAAAAAGAAATTGTAATATTAAGAATGAAGGAAGAGAAATAGATTTTATTAATATCTTAGTGATGCATACTTTCATTATATATTATATTTTATATGTAAAAGAATATTATCCTCTTCCCAACTTCTTTAAAATGTGATTGAGTATTGAAGGCAAAAGTATAATATTGTCTGATAAGGTTTTCAATGTAGGAAACTATAACACAAAGGAGAGAAGATTGAAAAGTATATGGTGGTAGTGTTTCTGTATCCAAAGCAATAAAATAATGATTCTAAACTGTGAAAAATTAAGTATATATGTGGTTATCCCAGGATAAACCAATACAAATGTTTACACAAAGATATAGTCAAAAGCATAATCGACAAATAAAATAGAATACCAATAACTATCCAAATGATGCATTAAACTACAGACAAAGAGTAACAGAAATTAAGACAGAGGAAACAGATCAAAATAAATAATAAGATAGCAGACTTAATTCCAGTTTTTTGTTATATTTATATTAAACATACAAAGTGAAATAATAGACACTGGTGGCTTCAAAACAGGGGAAGTAGGGAGAAGAATAAAGGTTGAAAAATTACATACTGGGTACAGTGGTCACTATTCAGGTGATGGGTACACTAGAAGCATAAATCTAACCATTACACCTTGTAACAAACCTGAACATGCACTCCCTAAATCTATAAAAATAATTTTAAAATAAATAAATATAATGAGTTTAAATATTCCAATTAAAAGAAATAAATTATCATAAATAATATCCAAACATAATCTTACTATATATTGTCTACAAGAAACCTACCACAAATCTAATAATGCATGTTAAAAATAAAACAAGAATAATAGATAACATGCAAACACAAAACCAAAAAAAAAATTTTATGGCTATATCAATAACAGACAAAGTAGACATCAAAGCAATGAAAATGAACAGGAATAAAAAGTAATGTTACAAATTGATAAGAAAGTTAATTCATAAAAAAACTATGAATGTGTATATTCTTAAGAAAAAAGCTTCAAAATAAGATAAGCAGATACTGACAGAGATGAAAGAATAAATAGACAAATTCATAGTCATAATTGGAGTTGCAATGTTTTTCAGTCATGAAAGACAATATAAATATAGAAGCAAAATATAGAAGAACTGA
The DNA here is from genome assembly GCA_963574415.1 of Tarsius wallacei. Classification (NCBI taxonomy): domain Eukaryota; kingdom Metazoa; phylum Chordata; class Mammalia; order Primates; family Tarsiidae; genus Tarsius; species Tarsius wallacei. Next base: position 11,074 of record CAUYQG010246851.1, on the reverse strand, counting down.
ATACCATCAACTAACACGATCTAATTGAGATTATAGAATACTTCAGTCAACAACAGCAGTTGTTGCAATGTACATTGGTATCAAATGCACGTAAAAAATTTCACCAAGATGTACCATTTGGTCGGTCATAAAATAAACCTTAACAATCTTTTACAAATTGAAATTATATAAAGTATGGTCTCCAGTCACGATGGAATTAAACCTGTATTCAGAAGCAGAAGAATAACAGGAAAATCTCCAAATATCTGAATTGTAAGCAATATTATTTTCAGTTATCCATAAACCAAAGAGTAAGTCACAAAGGAAATTAGAAAATAGTTTGAATTAAATAAAAATTAAAATACAATATATTAAAAAATTATGAGATGTAACTAAAGCAGTACTCACAAGAATGTTTATAGAATTGATTTTTTTAGAAAAGATGAAAGGTCTTAAATTAATAATATAACACTCCTTTCATAAAATCAGAGAAGAAGGAAATAAACACAAAGCAAGCAAAAGGAAAGAAAGAAATAAGTGAAAAGCAAGAATATAAAAACAGAGAATATGAATAAAACTGAAATCTGGTTCTTTAAAATACCAATAAAATTATTAAATATCTAGCAACATTAAGAAAAAAATCAAAAAGAGGGCTGTAACAACAAACCCAACAGATATTGACAGTGAAAAAGAAATATTAAGAACCCTACATGCTTATCTTTGACAATTTAGAAAAAAATGGAGCAATTCTTCAAAATGACATCTCACCAAATCCACACAAGATTAATAATTAGATAATCTGAATAGCACTAACCTATTAAAGATATTGTATTCATTGCTATAAACTTATGTTTAAAATTTCTAGCAACAGTTTTGACGGCAATTTCCAAGAAACATTTAAAGAAGAAATACAAGGAACTCAAACATGCCAAAAGGAAAAAAAGAAATCACCCCATTAAAAAGTGGGCAAAAGACACGAGTAGACGCTTCTCAAGAGAAGACATATAGGCAGCCAGCAGACACATGAAAAAGTGCTCAGCCTCACTAATCATGAGAGAAATGCAAATCAAAACCACACTGAGATACCACCTAACCTGAGTAAGAATAGTCCTCATCAATAAAACAAAAAACAACAGATGCTGACATGAATGTGGAGAAAAGAGAATGCTCATACACTGTTGGTGGGAATGCAAACTAGTTCATCCTCGATGGAAAACAGTGTGGCAATTCCTAAAGGAACTAGAAATTGAATTGACCTTTCATGTGACTCAAAAATCCCCCTTCTGGGAATATACCGGGAGGAGCATGCATGTTTATTGCAGCACTATTTACAAAAGCAAAAACATAGAACCAACCATGCTGCCCATTAAAACTGGACTGGGTAAGAAAAATGTGGTACTTATGCAGAATGGAATATTACAGTCATAAGGAAGAACAGAATAATAGACTTTTCAGCAACTTGGATGGATTTCGAGTCTACAATAATCAGAGATTTATCACAGAAACAAAGAACTGAGTACCACATGTTGTAACTCATAAGTGGACCCTGGACACTTACCATAATACTAGAAAAATGGAATTGGCAGTAACTGGAAACTGCTGGGATGGGGGGTACATAACATCAATAAGCATGCCTGATCTCAACAAACCAGGCAAAGTGAGGACCAAAAGGAGGCACACACTTTACCTATATGATAAACACTTGTATTCCTAATCCTGAATTGTACCCCACATCTTTAAAATAAATAGTTAATTAATTAAGAAGAAACAAAATCAATTTTTCAAGAAAGCAGAAAATGAGTGGATACTTTCCGATTCATTTTATAAAGTCAGAGTTAAACTTATATGAAAACTAGACAAAGACATTATAAGAAAACTACAGCCAAATATCTCTCTAAAACAAGTATATAAGAACTCTAAACCAAATATTAGCAATTTGAGTCCAGCAATATATAAAAGAAATGATACATCACCACCAAGTAAATACTGCAGGCTAAATAGTCTAATGAAAAAATATCACACATGATCATAATAGATGCAGGTAAAGCATTTGACAAAATACAGCAGCCATTCATATTTTTAAAAAGTTTGTCAAATAGAAGGGAATTTCCTAAACATGACAAAGGCCCTCCCCATCACATACACACACACACACACACACACACACACACACACACACAAATCCTACAACTAATGTGATGCTTAATGGTGAAAGACTAGAAAGGGTGACTTCAGTAGGATTCAAGATGACTGACTAGACACAACTAGTGCACATTACTTCCACCAAGAGAAACAAAATAGCAAATAGATATTTATACTTCTAATAGATCAGTTAAGAGAGAAATGTTGGAATTCAACAGAGAAGCCAGAGGAAGCATGAAAGTCAAATTAGAGGGAAACCAGGCAGCCTGCTAGGCTTGATCACCAGCACAGACAACAAGCAGCTCCCAGACACAAAGAAAAGGTGAATGAGAGATCCCTGGACTTCCAACCATAGACTTTAACTCCTTCACCCTTGCGGGCCTCCAATCTAACACAAAGAACTGCCTAAATATTGCCCAACAGCGTTCTTGGAACTCAGGTGCCCTCCAAGCCCGAGCAGCTACAACCATTGCTAACATGAGAGCCCAGCCCTGGAGGGCTGTGTCCTGCTTGGGGCCATTTCAACTGCCAGGCCAGGGAGGAAGTGGGAGTCCAGGTGCTTTCATTCGCCACAAGGACCAATGCTGCCTCCTCCACAGTTTCTGTCTGGGGCAGGAAGACTTGTGGTCTGAGACAGTTTTGCATTCTGAGCACAGACTGCCTGTGTCAAAGGCACAGGACCTGAATGGGTCTCACTGTTGCTGGCTACCCCTTTATTCCCTGTGATTTATTTTGTGCAAGAGAGGCAGTCCCTTATCCCTGGAATATTATCCTAGTGGCCAGGGGACTCTTGATCTCCACTGGGGTCACCACTTGCATACACAAACATGGAATCAGAGCATAGACTTGCCTAGCCCAGGCCCACACCTGGCTTTCTCCCTTCAACCTACCTTGGGAGCCAGAGAGGAACAGGGAATTTCGCCAACCCCATACCCAACCATCACCTGGATCATCTGGATACTTCTCTGGGATAGCATAGGCCAAATATAAAGCCCACAGACACCACTGTGTCTGACTGTGTCCTGCAAGCACCACCTTCTGCCAGAAGTCAACTTGGCACAGTGCATTACATCTACTGACACAGCACAGCACTTGGGAAGGAGAAAACTGTTGCTAGACTTCAGCTAACTCAGGAGGCCTTCAGCCTGTGCACATACCAAGCACAGTTCTACCGCAGCTAGCAAGTAAGAGCATCATCACACTAAGACATACACAACCGAGGAAATCCTACACAGTCTATGCCACACCCTTGCTACCCGCATCAGAGCTGGTGCTGGCACATCCATTGGGAGATGCAACACTGCCCCTCTTTGGAGCTAACAGCACATCCTAAGTCACTGCATATCTTACAGACAGTTTATAGCCTAAGGCATCAAAGAGTTTTTCCAGAGGGCTATCTAGAGATGATGGTGACTAATTCACCTCAGAAGATAGGACCAAAACTGCAAGTGAATAATCAAAGACCAAATGGAGTGTTAAGGGGAGAGCCTATCAGAGAGTTCACTAGAAGATTTTACAGTAGACATTAAAAAAGAAAGTAACAAGAAGCTGGCAGAGATTAAACCCTAAGAGACTTAGTACTTCCTGAAAAGAGTAGGTGGGATGGCTTTTTGTCTCTCTAACCCATGCAACGACTGCTGGTACCCAAACTCAAGAAAAGCTTATTTACACTCTCCTAAGTGCTAGAGGGGCCTGTGATTTGGGGACTTCTTGAGGACATTACATTGAACTACAAGCTTGTGCAGTAACTTTTTCTTTTACTCCTGGACCAGAACTGTTGTAGCAGGTGCCATACTGGGTGTACACCAGTCGTGTGAATTTGTTATGCTCAGAGACCTTCAACACTATGTCTTTATATCACTGAATCACTTGCAGCCACTCCACAGCACCAGCCTGGATTGTGGCAGTTCTGCAAGTTGATAGACCCAGAGGAGAGGCAGTATTCACAGCATTTGGGTCCTAATGGATTGCTACTCTTGAAGAAGTTCTCCCATGGGATTAAAATATTCAGCGTTCTGACTTTATGTATGTTCCAGAACTTCCTACTTGAGGGAAGTCTCTTTCAACAAGGATATGGACATGATGCTGGACTCAGAGGAGGAAGACTGCATTTCTGTCCCAGTAGTTGAGTAACCCTGATCATCATGAAGGGTCTTGCAGAAGGGGACCTCTGCTTCTCCTTGCCTACCACTGAGACAGGACTTTTCTTGCAAGATCTCAGCATGAGTGTGCCTCTAGACACCCTTTCTGCAGAAATTTGGGATGACTGCATCATCATAAAAGGCATGCCCCGATCTCAGGCTTGCACAAGGGATAAAATTCCTCTCCCTCTCTATGTGGAATGTAAGCATTTTTACAGATGGATAGAGGTATATGTCTGATCTGAATATATAGAACACTGGATAAGGGCATGGTGAGGTGCTAGGCCACTTTCTTGCCGGCCTGATGGTGGAGCTGAGGCAGCTCTCTCCCTTCCCCCAATGAAAACCTCAGTGCATTTCACTGGGAACTCCCCCAGCTGCCTGTGTCAGAACTGAGACTTTTTGCCCACCACAGGGGTATTGCATATACCCACTTGCTTCAGCTGCAACTAGTTCTCAATAATGAGTGCTTTCCACTGACCTGAAGGCTGAATTGTTCAGCCATTTCCAGTACTTTTATCTAGTGAAAAAAAATTTTAGGAAAAAAGTGCACACCACTGGGGAACAAGATAGGTTTCTTTCATAAGACCTCTGACATTCTAGTCTCACAGGGAACAGTGAACTTACTCACATATCTGAAAAATTGTTACTACAAGAGGCATCTGAGAAAGCCAATGCACAAAGATTCTCTATAACCAAGGAACTCATACAGAACTTTTGCCACTGAAAGCATCCAGATCCAAAACTAGATGATCATAAACTATACACATTAAAGTCACATCCTCAAGGAGAAAAAAAACCTCACTGAGTACAAAATAAATTTTAAAATAACAAGAAAAAATAATAAACACAGATTAGAAAGAATCAGAAAAATAATACTGGTAAAATGAATTTTAAAAGCATTTTACAACTTTCCCAAACAATCACACTAACTCTCCAGCAATGAATTCAAATTCAAAAGAAGTCTTTGGAATATGAGATAAAGAATTCAAAAGTTTGTTTATGAAGTTGTTCAGTGATATCTAAGAGAAAGTTGAAAACCAACATGAAAAAAAACTATTCAGAACATAAATTTAAAATTTTCTAAAGATTTTTTAAAGTCAAACTGAATTTCTAAACTTCTGTAAATGAAATTTAAAAATACAATGGAAAGTCTTAACAATAAATTATACAAATTAGAAGAAAGAATTTCATAACTTGAAGACAGGCTTTCTTTTTTTTTTTTTTTTTTTTGAGTTGGAATCTCACTTCGTCACAGACTGGAGTGCAGTGGCCACTGCAGCCTCGACCTGCTGGGCTCTGGCGATCCTTCCACCTCAGCCTTCCGAGTAGCCGGAACTACAGGCGTGCTCTACCACACCCGGCTAATTTTTTACTTATTGCAGAGATGAGGTCTCGCCATGTTGCCCAGGCAGGTCTCGAACCCGTGGGCTCAGGCAATTCACTCACTTCAGCCTCCCAAAGCGCTGGGATTACAGGCTGAGCAACCGAGCCAATCTGACAAGGCTTTCAAATTACCCTAATCAGACAAAACTAACAAAAGCAAAGAGTTTTTAAAAATGAACAAAACTTCAAAAAATTATCAAATTATGTAAAGCATCTAAACCTAAGAATTGTAATTGTTCTCAAGGGAGAAGAAAAAGCAAAAGGTTTGGAAAACCTATGTGAGGTGATAATAAGCAAAACTAATCTGGTCTTGCTAGAGATTTAGACATCCAGATACTAGAAGTCCAAAGAAATCTTGGGAGATACATTACACGAATGACATCACCAAAGCATATAGACAACAGGCTAACTAAAGTCAGTGTGAAGGAAAGGCTTTTAAGAGCTAAATAGTCAAATAATTTATAAAGGTAAAACCTATCTGACTAACAACAAACTTCTCAGTAAATACCTTACACATCAGAAGAGACTGAAATCCTGTCTTTAACCTCCACAAATAGAATGATGTTCAGTCAAGAATTTTGTATCCTGCAAAACTGTTTCCTAAATGAAGGAAAAATCAGTTATTTCCCAGATAAGCAAATGCTGTAGGCTGGCTCTACATGAAAAGCTCAAAGGAGTTCTAAGCATGGACACAGAAGGTCTAAATACACCAATAAAAACACTTGAAAGTATAAAACTCACAAGGCTTATAAAGCAGTTAACACAATGGAGAAAACAAAGCAATGAGGTAGCAATCAACATAATGACTGGAAAAATACCTCACATATTACCATGAACTTTGAAAGTAAATATTCCAAATGCCCTACTAAAAAGATATACATTGACAAATGGATTTTCAAAAAGAACAATCCAAATATCTGCTGCATTCAAGAGACCCACTTAACTCACAAAGATTACTATAGATTCAAGGTAAAAAGTTGGGAAAAAATATATATTTCACATACATGGAAACTAAAAACAAACAAGAATAGCTATTATATCAAATGAAAGAGACTTTAAATCTAAAACAATAAAAAAGACAATATAATGTATTATGTAATAAGGGGATCAATAAGAAGATATAATGATCCTAAATTTATAAAATGGGGGAACCTTCTAAATCAGAATTTATTCATTAAAAATTGTGTTTTATTCTTACATGCTTAAACTTCAGTCACTATCAAAATACTTTTTATTTGATGCAATACATCTGTCAAGATGCTTTTCTCACTTTTCAAAACAATTTTTAAACTCATCAATTGTGATGTCTTGTAGTGCTTCTGCCATTTTTTATTTCACCTCTTCCACATCAGCAAAACATTTCCTTTTGAGGACTTTTTTCATCTGGGGAAGTAAAAAAAAAAAAAAGGTTGCTCAGGGTGAGATTGAGTGAATAGGGCAGGTGTGGCATGGGGGATCATGCCATTTTTGTTCAAAAACTGCAGAACACTCACTGCAGTATGAGTAGGTGTGCTCATAAATCACCCATCATGAGATGGGCAAATGCTTAAAAGAATACCCAAAGAAAAACTTACTGACACCAAACAGCCTCTCACCACAATGCTAGCTGGTACACTGATGTCAATCAGTTCCTAGAACACTCACTTAGTGGGGGAAGCCTGTACTAAAAGGGGCCCTCCCTCCAGAAAGTAATTCCAGTTTTTTTGCCCCCCACCTCATATGCACCTAACACCAAAGCTCCCAGCTTTATAAAACAAACACTACTAGACCTAAGTAAAGAGATAGAGAGCAATACAATAATAGCGGGGGATGGAAATCACATCAAATATCTTCCTAGACCACAGTGGAATAAAACCAGAATCCAATTCCAAAATAAACTCTCAAAGACATACAAATACATGAAAATTAAACAACCTAATCCTGAATTATCTTTGGGTCAACAAGGAAATCAAGATGAAAATTTATTTTTATTTTTAAAAAATGAATGATAACAGCAGCACAATTTATCAAAACTTCTGGGATACAGCAAAAGTAGCACTAAGGAAAAAACTTATAGCACAAAAGGCCTATGTCAAAAAGACAGAAAAATCATATATTTACAGTCTTACATCACACCTAACATTAGGAATTAGAAACACAAGAACGAACAAATCAAATGCAAATCTAGCAGACAAAAAGAAAATAACAGATCAAAGAAGAACTAAACAACTTTTAAACAAAAAATATAAAGTATCAGTGAAATGAAAAGTTGCTTCTCTGAAAAGAAAAGCAAAACTGATAGACCACTAACTAGATTAATCAACAAATAAGAGAGAATATTTAAATATGCTCTTTCAGAAATGAAAATGGAGATATTACTACTGATAACAAAACACACAAAAGATCACTTAAGAGTACTACAAATATTTCTAAGCAAATAAACTAGAAAATCTAGAGAAAATGGATAAATCCCTGGAAATACACAACCCCCCAAAGCTTGAATTAGGAAGAAACAGAAACCCTGAACAGATCAATAAAGCATAGTGAGATTGAATGTGTAATTTTTTAAAAATCTTCCACCAAAAAGTCCAGGACCAAACAGATTCACAGCCAAATTCTACCAAACACTAAAAGATGAACTGGTACTAATCAAACTGAAACTATTCCAAAAGACTGAGAAAGAGAGAATCCTTCCTACCTCATTCTAAGAGGTCATCCTGATGCCAAAGTCAGGAAAGGACACAGCAAAAAAAGAAAACTACAGACCAGTATTCTTGATGAGCATAGATGCAAAAATCCTCAACAAAATAACAGCATTCTGAATCCAACAGCACATCAACAAGATAACTCCCCGTGATAAAATGTGTTTCATTCCAGGGATGTAAGGATGGTTTGGCATATGCACATATGCAAGTCAATAAATGTGATTCACCACATGTGCAGAATTAAAAACAAAACCTATATGACCATTTCAGTAGACACAGAAAAGCATTTGATAAAAGTCAGCATCCCTTATTTATAAAAACCATCAAAAAGATAATAAAAGCCATGTGCAACAAATCTATAGCCAATATCTTATTAAACAGGGAAATGTTAAAAGCACTATCCCTCAGAACTGGAAAAATACAAGGATTCTCACTTTCACCATTTCTATTAAACACAGTACTGGAAGTCCTAAATGGAGCAATCTGGCAAGATAAAAAAATAAATGATATCCTAATTAGAAAAGAGAAAGTCAAACTATATCTGTTTGCTGATAATATGATCTTCTACCTAGAAAACCCTAAGCCTCCTCCAAAAGCCTCCTAGACTCAATATACAAATTCAGTAAATTCTCAGGTTACAAAATCAATGCACACAAGTCATTAGCACTGCTGCATACCAATAATGACCAACATGAGAATCAAATATTCAATTTCATTTGCGGTAGCTGGAAAAAATGCCTAGGAATATATTTAATGAAGGAGGTAAAAGATCTCTACAAGGATAACTACAAAACATTGATGAAGAAATCATAGATGGCACAAACAAATGGAAAAATATTCCATGCTCATGGGTTAGGAGAATTAATATCATTAAAATGACCATGTTACTCAAAGCAGTCTACATATTCAATGCAATCTCTATCAAATTACCAACATAATTTTTCACAGAATTAGAAAAGACAAAATTCATATGGAACTCCAAAAGGTCTTAATAGCCAAAGCATTCATAAGCAAAAAGAATAAAGCTGGAAGCATCACATTGCCTGACTTGAAATTATACCACAGATTGGGGGCAAGATGACATCATATCCAGTCGGAGTGTGAGTCTCTGCCTGGGTGAGTGCACAAAAAACTAATCTGCATCTGTTTGTGTGTGCAAGTGGGTGAACGAATGTCCAGCTGAGTGGAGACATGGGATCAAGCACACAGGGCCTCCCTGCAGAAATTGTTACAATTTGCCACTGCTCTGAATTCAGCACCCATTCTGTGCAGAAGGATTCACCATTCCTGGAGTATCTCTCAGGAAATGGCAGAAGAGATTAGTTGGCATCTTGTCCAAACCACTACCTGTGGCAACAGGCCAGGCACTGGCAGTAGGGACTGTGCAGAAAACACTAGGAGGAAATCTGGAGCTGAGCCCCATCAGAGGAAAAAAGCATAAACTGCTGCCGTTTTCTCTGTCCCAGGACTGGGTAGATACCTGCTTTATCTTGCCCAATTCTGAGTTACCTGCATCCTGGCAGCCTACATCCTGAGACTGAGGGGTGATCTCCACACCCTTCTGAAACCGACCACTGTTTGCCCAGAGAGGATATTCCAATTGCATGATACCAGAGAGAAAGATGCCCCATCTCCACACTGGACCAAACACAGACTCATGCTAGGGAGACCTAGCAGCAGATAATTTGGGAATTTTTCCCTGGAAGATCTGCTAGAGTGAGTTGAATGCTGGCAATGAGGACCACAGAGGGAACTCAAGAAGGAAGCCTGAAGCAAACTTCCAAGGAAGAAGTGGAGAGAGCCCACCTGAGCCTGGATGGAGCTCCAGAGCCTTCTCACCAGGTCCCAAGCTCCAGAAACTGGTAACTGCTGGGTAGGGAGCTATTGACCTCATTTGTGACGAAACAGCAGCCAGCAGATGCAGGGTGCCAGCCCCTACAGGTTTTGGGGGTCCCTAGAAAGATGGGGCGGTGTTGGCGATTCAAGGGATAGATATGAAGAAGAGAAAGAAAGAAAGAGACTGAACTCCTGTCTAGTGCAGAAGCCATTTAATGGAGGTTTCCATGCTCTTTTTATCCTAAATTTTTACAAGTTAGATCACCAGGTTTTCACGTGAACACAAAGCCAGGCGGATGAGGGGCACCTCTCACCCACCAGGTGTTTCCTCAGGCATGAGGAAGAACAAACCCAAGATTGTCTTACTCTTTCCCCATGCTTGGTTAATGTTCCTCAGAAGCAGTCTTTCCCTGATGTCACAATGTTTCTAATAATCAATAGCTTTAAAATCCCTTACACACACAATACCTTATGCAATGACTAACTTATCTTAATAACTTTCTTATTCTATACTAATTAACCCCAACCCCAGCTACTATGCTAAAGTTTCAACTGTATGGTTACTATGACAACTCTTAGCAAATACAACTTAGACCGATCCTTAAAGAATGTGGCCCAGTCCAAAGATCATGCAGGGCTCTCTTTAGCACAGTATTCTATTCTGTGAAAGCAAATACCCTAAATAATCACTAACCTAAGACTTAGACACTATAATGCTTGAACTGCCTATCCTACAATTCTTCTAGGTATATTGTATAAGCTTAACTCAGTTCTACTAGACTAAAAACCTCACACCAATTATAGCTAGAGCCAGTTTGAAAGGATGTAGCCCAGTCCAGGATACAGGCTGGGTTCTTAGGAATGTAGCCCAGTCCAAAGTACATGGTGGGCCACTTCTCGGAACGG